>PVJH01032199.1:0-22920 GCA_004026705.1 Nesogale talazaci | reverse complement strand
AGGGGTCCCTCTGGGTCTGGACTGAGAGCACCAGGAAGGCCCGGGGGGACAGCGGCGTTGGGAGGAGAGTTGTGGTGGTGGCTAGGTGGGCAAGATCAGCAGTTCAAAACCACCAGGTCCTGGGAGAAAGGCGGGGCTTTGTACTCTGCAAGAGAGGGACCATTCTCAGAAAACCCACCGAGGACAGTTCTCCCCTGTCCCGTAGGGGCGCCACGAGTGGTGGGTACTGAGTTTGCATTTAGCTTGGGTTGCTGGGAGAGGCTTTTGCAGAAAGAGGGGGCATTCCACTTTCATTGGACGGGTTGATGACCTTGGTATATACTGGCACCCAAAGGCGAGTGAGGGTGATTTGGCCAGTTAGCCAGGTTTATTCTATTAAAACAAGCAAGCACACAGAGCCATAAGACGATGACCCATAAGCAAATGCCTAGTAGTCAGTCCTTCCCCACCCCTACAGTTTGGATTGGGCCAGCACGTTGAGCTCTGAAGGTCTGTGTTTTGCAATCTAATGCTAATGTGCAAAACCCCAGAGCCTCTCCTCCCTCTCTCTCTCTCTCAAAAATGCAAGCATTCATCCGAAAGGAAAGGGCTCTCAGAAAGATTAGGACATGCCATTGGCTGCCCCCCTCCCACACGGCTGAAAAACCAAGATACTGCTTGCTGTGTGTTATAAAGGGGCTCCAGAAAGCTGGCTGGCCCCCATTCTTGTTTGAGAATGCCGGTGACAATGACAGAGAGGATGATAGCTTCCACCTCTTTCTCTTCTGGGCCGGTGAACTGAAGGGTTGTGTTTTCTGTTCATACGAATCTACCCTTGAAAGAGCAATTTGAGCAGAGTCATCATGGGAGACCCCCAAAGACACTGTAGATAGTTCCGTGTCTTCAGGCAGTGGTCTCCAAATGTAACTGATAGGGTGTCCCTTGTCCTGGGAATAATCATATAAATGGCATTTGTTTTACTACACCGTACACTTCATCAGTTCGACCAGTCTTCTCTCTCTCTCTCTTCATGTGCACAGCTCAAGCAAACAGAAACCAAACAAGTAACGTTCTGACTCCAATACACTTGGGATTCAATACCTACTCAGAGAGGCTCCTTTATAGAAAGTGCCAAGATTCGGTTGGGGGTGTTGTTGTTTTCTTTTAGGAGATTGGTACTGTAACTTCTCCATGCCCCCCACCCCCATCTGAAGAAGAGATCACTATGGGATGGGAAAACAAATCAAATCAAATTTATCTTGTTGGAAGGACACTCAGGCTGCTCTGTAGAAAGGAGGCCTTGGTAGTTACCTAATCACATCTCATGTTGACTTGAGGGTATTAAGAGTAAAGGGGTGGAGTCAATCCTGTCAATCAGGTTGTAGCCTGATGACGCCACGATGCGGTCATGGGCTTCTCCAGAGGACTCTGGGAACCTCCTTTCTCCCTGGAGGTGTGCCACACTCTCTCCATTTCCCCTTCCTGTTGAGGAGACATACTCAGGGCGCTGGAGGAGTCACATGGAGACCCACACCAGCACTAGCATGCTTCCACAAGACTTTTCACACACCAGTCTGTGATCTTCTTGCATTTGATGCCATTGCATATGTTGTGCGAATCTGAAGAATTTATGGACTGATATCAGACTTATGGGCTTCATCTGGACTATGATGTTTTGTCAATATGCAATGGCTCTTTGATATAAAGCTTTTTCCTATGCATATATGAGTGTCCCTGGATTTCTCTGGTCAACCTGGGCTAACACAGAGGACAATGGAGTCCGAGTCTCAGATGCTCACCAAACCTGACACTGTATTCTGACTGACTGGATATCCCCAACCATGTCTTCCCGAGCTACGCCCACCACCACCCAAAGCAACAGCAAAAGTCACAGCGATCGAGTCAATGGTGACTCAGAGACACCATACAGGACAGGGGAGAACTACCCCAGTGGTTTCCAGGACTGTAACTGTTTATGGGAACAGAAAGGCCTTTCTCCTACAGAGCAGCTGGTAGTTTCAAACAGCCAACTTTGTGGTTAGCAGCCCAACCTGTAACCACTAAGCCACCAGGCCTGTGCCACAGAGGTCAGGAATCATAAATGCTCATGTTCTCAGATTCCCTTGCAGTGAGGGGTACCTATGTAACTCAGTTCTGATCAGTGGCATAGACCTGCAAGTCACAATGGGTTCTGAGATTTTATTACAGACCATCCAGATGTTTGTTCCTCCTATCACTTTTCCTTGAGCGGTGCATTTAGGGTTTAAAATTTTTACTTCCAACAACAGGGTTTTGGCTGCATGCATCGTTCTCTACTGCCTTTCTGGTCTCGAGAGAGTTTTACTTCTTCTTTCCTTCTGACTCACTTTGGCCGGACTTGGCAGCTGTCTCTCCTGGTTTCTTAAAGTGGGAGTGTGGGCTGCGGACGAATCTCCTCATGGAAGCATTGACGTTATGACTTCACCCAGTTTGGTCGTCTGTGGGACTGTGGTCCGCAAAGTCCACAACTTGAACCATCAGCTGCTCCCCGGAGAAAGATGGGACTTCTACTCCGTGAAGAGTTACAGTCTGGGAAACCCACAGAGGCAGTTCTACCCCGTCTGATGGGCTGCTAGCAGTTGGCACCATCTTGTTGGCAGTGGGGGTGTTTGCTTTGGAGGTGTTTTAAAACACCTTGCATTTTAATGACCTTTGTGACATTCAACATTCCTATTAAGGGCCCACCAGTCACCACGGAGGTTCTTTGGGGAAGTTTCTGGTTATTTTTCTGTCGTTGATTTCTAGTGAACTTCATGTGGTTAGAGAACACACCCTTGTCTAAAGCCGGTTCTTCTACATTTGTGAAGATTTGTTTTGTGACCCGTAACTGGGTGCCTCTTAGCAAGAGATACTATAGAGGGTTTGAGAAGAATGGCTCGTCTATTGTTTTGTCACGTTTTCTAGAAATGTCAGTCCCTTGTCAGGCTGATTGATAGGGCTCTATATTGTCACCGTTTGAAAAAAAAATCTATTTCCTCAACTGAAGACTCAGAGGCAAGAGCTATTTGTCTAGTTCTCCTTTCTCATGTTAGTTTTAAAAAACCTTTTTTGGGGGTGTCTGGTTTTGATTTTTCACTATGGCATCTTATTGGGAGTTCTCAGAATCCAGTACTTCCATGTTGTGGTTGTGGTCAGAGGTCCTTGAGTCAGTTCTGACCCACTGTGGCACCAGGCACAACAGAACGAAGCACTGCCTGACCTTGTGCCCTTCCTACCACAGTTCTTCTGGTGGAGCCCATTGTTGTGTGGTGCACGCGCACACACACGTGTGGGAGGGTCTTCCTCGTCTTCACTGTCCCTCTGTTTCACAATAAACGATGTCCTTCCCCAGGGCTTGTCTCTCCTGACACCGAGTCCACAGCACATCAGATGAAGTCTCGCCATCCTTGCCTTGAGGGAGCATTCTGGATGTACTTCTTCCAAAACGGACTCATCTGTTCTTTCGACAGGTTACAGTCCTTTCAACAGTCACCACCAGCACTGCAGTTCACATGCATCGACTCCTCTTCGGTCTCATTCCACATCTGACTGGCACGTGCACGGGAGGCGACCGACCGTACCACAGCTTGGGTCTTCAGAGTTACCATCCTCGCGTTTATTTTGATGTTCTTCCTGCTCGATACCGGATCCCTTGGGCGCCTCGTGGTCACCCAGGCTGGGGTGCTTCGTCCATGTGGGCTGTGTTGCTTCTGAGCTAGAGGGCTCCCTGTTTACTCTCAAGCCTTTAGGACCCCAGAGGCTGTATCTTTTGATAGCCGGGCACCATCGTCTTTCTTCACCACATTTGCTTCTGCATGCATTTGTCTTCAACAATCGTGTCAGGAAGGTGAACATCACGGAAGGACACTTTAATAGGAAAAAGTGTTCTTTATGGAGGAAGTTCTTGAGTGAAGGCCCAATGTCCATCTGCTGCCTTAACACTAAACCTATAACTATACGCACGTAGATCTAGTTCCCCATTATCACATATACTTTATGTACACGCCTGTATCTTGACCTCTAGAAAAGCTCTTTGCCTCATTCTTTCCTCCGCCATTCTTGCTTTTCAGCACGGTACACAGGCTGTGCAGCACATTTCCCCCTGTGGTGCAGCCTTGATCTCTCGACCGCTGCTTCCCGGAGCATCGATGGTGGAGGCAAGCATGAGGGAACCTTTGGTCCCCATCTTTGCTCCCTGGATGGCAACGTGACCTTTCATAGGACACACTTTTGTTCCTTTGTCGGCCCAACCCCCCCCCCCCCCCGACCCTGTATCCAGGCATGGTGGCATTTGGTTGAATCGTAAGCAAAGACAGAGGGTTGGATGACTGAAGATGACCTTGTCACCTGAAGCCAAGCGGCTTTGGAGGCAGGGAAGCTCTTCTCTGTGAAAGTGGCCTTGTTGAGTGAGGCCTGCGCTCCACACCACGGCCTTCACCCTCTCAGTGTGGTACAACTCTGTTTGAAGATGTGGTCCTGGAACCGGGCAGCCTGTCACCGCAGTCTAACTTTAGAACAACGCCATCACTTCTCAGAGAAACCCACAGCCATTAGCAGCCCTGTCCTGCTTTTGTGCTCTGAAACTTCCCTATACGAGACAGCTATATTTAGGATTACGTCTTCTTGAGAAA
Source organism: Nesogale talazaci (assembly GCA_004026705.1). NCBI lineage: Eukaryota > Metazoa > Chordata > Mammalia > Afrosoricida > Tenrecidae > Nesogale > Nesogale talazaci. Next base: position 18,292 of record PVJH01032199.1, on the reverse strand, counting down.
GCAACCTCTTCCAAGCCTCTGAGAAGGCACGGTGGCACCATGACTTAAGGTCAGCGATCGGCACCCACCAGCAGCTCCACGTGAGTCAGACATTAAACATGTCAGCCCAGGAGCTCCAAAGGGCACTTCTCCTCTGACTGATTGGTTGCCACGAGTCCAGATGACCTCAGTATCAGTTTCTTTTCTTTTTTAGGGGGCATCACTCCCCTGGTGGGAGTAGGAAGCCCAGCCTTGCTCCTGGAGAGCTGCTGCTGGACTTGAACCGCCAACCCTGTGGGCTGCAGTCCCACACACAACCACTGTGCCACCCGGGCTCAGCTATCAGTTTCGATGCCCTTCTTTCACCCCAGTAACTTTCTTTGAAGGAAGCTTTGATGCTGGAGTCCTGGTGGTGTCGCGGTGCATGCTGGGGCTGCCAGTGCCAATGTCAGCAGTCTGAGAGCACCAGAAGTTCTGAGAGCAAGACGCTGAGGCCTTCTACTTCCATAAAGACTCACAGCCCGGTAAAAGCGTGGCGGCAGTTCCACCCTGCCCTTGGAGGGTCAATAAAACGCACCTACCATCAAGTCGATCCTGACTCCTCACCACTGGATAGGCCAAGCTAAGAAATGCCCATGAGGGTTTCTGAAAGACGAGCTTCTCAGGGAGTGGGCAGCCTCACCTTTCTCCCAGGGAGCAGCTGGCGGTTTCAAACTGCCGACCTCATGGTTCAGCGGCCCAATGTGTAACCGCTCCAGCACGAGGGAAAGCCGGTCGATGAGTGAGCTTTGAGCATCTGTGTGCTGGCAGCGCCGTTTCTCAGCGTCTTGTTTGTGCTTTTGCTCGCTGGGGGGCTTGGGTCATCTCTGACTCATGGGGGACTGCAGGGCAGAATTACAACGGTCCAACCCACTGCCACCTCTTTCTGCCTCGGAGCCACACATGGGCTCGTACCCCTGACCCTTGGGTTACTCTGAGGGTCGCCAGGACACCTTTCTTTGGGCTAGTCTTCGCATTTTTTTTCATCTCTTCTTACTCTCTTCCTTTTGTTTTGTGGGCATCACTGCCCCCTGGTGGGAGTAGGAAGGCCAGCCTTGCTCCCGGACAGCTGCTGCTGGATTTGAACTGTCAACCTCGTGGGCCGCGGTCCCGCACACAAACACTGCACCACCGGGGCTCAGCCTGTCTTCCTTTTAACCTGTCTCAGGTCTTGTATGCAAAATGACTTTCTTGTAGACATTTGGAATTTGTTTTCCAAAAGAAATCGAATCTGCCAAACGCGTTCCTCTAATTGAGATGCTAGTATTACTCCGTTCCTGCAATGACCGAGATCGAAATCTGCCATCTGCCCCCTGTTTCTCTTTGACCCATCTGCTGTTGCTTTTCTCCTCTTTCCTTTTCTCATTTTGGACGAACAAAGTATTGTAGCACTCTCCTTCCCTGCCTCTACTGTCTTACTATACAACTGAGTATATACTTATTAGTTAGACTTTTTAGTCCATTTTAAACACGCTGCAGGACGATAGATATGCCACAAAATCATCAGTCTACATGAGGTTGTATTACAGTTGTCCACATACACAGTTGTACATTTCCATGTCAACCCTATGCTTTTTACCCTCTAGACAGATTCTTTTTTTGTTTTTTGGGCATTGCTGCCCTCTGGTGGTGGGAGTAGGAGGTCCAGCCTTTGCTCCTGTAGAGCCGCTGCTGGAATTGAACCTCCATCCCGCAGTCCCGTGCACAACCACCACGCCACTGGGGCTCAGCCGTCTAGACAGATTTTTAATGACAAGGATGTTTGTGTTTGCATACTTTAAAATGTCTGTCTATCTATCTATCTATCTATCTATCTATCTATCTATCTATCTATCTATCTATCATCTACCTAACTATCTAAAAGCAACCTCCAACAACCACAGGGCCAGTAGGCACAATTTTATGGTGATAATATATCAAGATTTTGGTAATGCCATAGAGGATAAGAAGGTTGGAGAATGAAATAAAGGTGTCAGATACATTTTATGATAGCATGCTCACCTTAGATCTTTTTGATGGACCACGTGGAACTGGGAGAAGAGACTGAGCCTTTACTTACTTGAGATAATTATAGGTAGCCTAAAATATGCATATTCAGTAGTTACGTGCGTCCCAAGGTGGGTGGCCGCTACATTAAGGTCTCTGAGTTCACAGGTGAGGAAACCTCATACCTGTATTGGGGGAAGGGTAGAGGGAGGTTGGGTAGCCACAGGATGTCTGCTTCTATGAGGAGGTAAAATGAACCGTGTGCTCACCTGAAAGCAGCAGAGCTGTGAGGGGAGAATCCGTGGGAACGCTATTGAAAGCAGGCTCATGTCCCTGGACTTTGCCTCTCACTGACCACAGTGGAGGCTCTCCCACTGTGCAACCCTAACTTTCCAGCCTCCCTCTGAGGTAAGTTAGGGATTAGAGTCCTCCTCATATTTCCGTGGGTGTTAGTCATGTTTATATATTACACATGCATATGCAAGCATAAATTCAGAGAGAGAGAGAGAGAGAGTGTGTTGCAAAACTGTGTGGCCATGGTGGTTAAAGTACAGCTGAGCCTGTTCCAAACCTCGGCACCCCCGTGCCCAACAACAAAACCCCTCCCCGGGCCTGCGCCGTCCTCGTAAGGGTTCCTGCGATGGAACCCACTGTTGCAGCCTCCGGGTCAACCCGTCTCACGGAAGGTCTTTCTCTTTCCCCCTGCCCCCTCTTTTACCAAGCTCGACGTCCTTGTCCAAGGACTGCTCTCTCCCCCCAGATACCACGTCCAGAGCATGTGTGACGGACTCTCCCCACCCTTGCTTCTCAGGGGCATGGTGGCTGTTTTTCCTCCATGGCAGAAGTGTGGGTGCCTCTGGAAGCCCATGGGACTCTTTCAATGTTTCCCGCCAGCACCACGACGATGACGCATCGGGCTTCCTTATTCAATATTGAACTCAAAGTAACATCTTTGCTTTCCCAACACCTTAAAGAGTCGACCTTATTCTTGGAGTTATGGCTCGTGCTTCTCTGTACTTTATACACCCCTTTTTGTTCAAGACAGACGTTCTGCAAAGGGTGGTAGTGATGGTGGTGGTGGGAGGTGTGTATTTATCAGTATCTCCTCTCAAATTAGACATTTCGGATGTTCTTTTGGGGGTGGGGCCTATCACACTCTCCTGATGGAATCATCCTCTTGCCTCCATAACGCCCTATAATATTGCTTGTAGTGGGAGCTGTGCTGTCAATCAATTTGGTGACCATCTTCATTTCAAGTTCATTCTGAACGGTGTCTGTGCTATTTGGAGAGTTCTAGCTTGAGATCTCTCTACCCCACCCCCCATCCCTTCAGTCTTGATAAAGCTGTCACTCCAGTCTTTGTCTCTCTTCAGGGAGCATGCAGCTGTTTCTCTAAAGAGATCTGCTTTCATTCTTTTTTTAAAACCATTTTATTGGGGGCTCTTATCCCAATACATGCATCCATCCATTGTATGCAAAGCACATTTGTATACTGGCTGCCAGCATCATTCTCAAAACATTTTCTTTCTACTTAAACCTTTGGTATCAGTGCCTCATTTCCCCCCTCCCTCCCTCATGAATCTTTGCTAATTTATGAATTACTATGATTTTGTCATATCCTACACTGTCTGCTTTTGTTCTTCTCTTTGTTCTTTTCTATACTGCCTCCCCCCTACCCCTACCCCTCTGATGGGCTTCATTTTCCTTGCACGGGTGCATTTGTTTGCTCGTTTTTTAAAGTCTCTGTCCTTCTCTGAACCTCGGTTTCCCCCTCCATGAAGGGTGGATATTGATACAGAGGGTCGCAGTGTCTCTGCGAAGTTTAGTACGGCGCGTAGAACTCCAATGTGCTGCCCATGAGCCACGGCGATGGGCGGCTCCACATCGACGTGGAGAAATCTGTGGAGTCACGTAAGAACCCCGGTGCCTTGCCTCGGAAGCAATTCTTCCTTTGGTTGCGGTGGGGTGTGCACTAGGGAGTCCCGGCGACGCTGTGGACCAAGTGCCAGGCCGCTGACCTTCACGCTCCAGCAGTTCTGAGGAGGGAAGATGAGGTTGTCTGCTCCTGGGAAGATCTACGGTCTTGGGAAGTGATGGCGGTGGGCATGGTGGTGCCGTAAGCAGTCCAGGCTTCTCTATGGACTGGGCACTGGGATGCGAACCATAATGGTGGCAGCTCAAATCCACAAACGTTGGGGATGGGGGTTGGATGAAGGTATTCGTTCCTACGAAGATTTACAACCTCTGAACCCTTACAGGGTCTCTGAGTCAGAACTGACCCAAAGGCCATGGGTTTCTCCCCCCTCCCCCTGTCCCCCGACCCCCGTGGTGGTGGCCTGCTAACCTCAAAGCAGGCAGTTCAAGCCTACCAGCTGCTCCGTAGAAGAAGGAGGGGATCACCACGAGTCAGAACTATCAGTGGGTATCTATATGTCAAAGAGTCCTGGTGGCACCCATGGATAGACGACTGGCTGCCAACCCAAAGGAGGGCAGTGCAAACCTACTGGCAACTTGGGAGGGGTGAGAGCCCTGATTTGCTCCTGTACAGACTCTGGCCTCCTCTGTCCTCTTGAGGGGGTGCTGGTGGTGGTGGAGTCTAGGCTGTCAATCAGGTCATAGCCAATGAGGCCGCTATGTGTGCCTGGCCTTCTCCTGAGGACTCTGGGAGTTTCTATCTTTCCCCATGGAGGTGGGGCACATGCTTGCCGTCAGACAACTCTGTTGACAAGTCACAAGGAGTTAAGCAGTTGGAGCCAGAGCCCTGGAGCTGGAGGAGCCACGTGGGGACCCACGCCTGCGCTGAGATGCTTCCACTGCCACTGGATCCGCAAGACTTACCACCCAGTGGCCTGTGACTTTCCTGCCTTTGGCATCATTGCAGGTGTTGTGTGAGTCTGAAGGTGAATTTATAGACTGGTATTGGGCATATGAGCTAATATCGGATTTGTGGGCTTCTGGACTGGGCTGTTTTCTGAATAAACAATTTGATACAGACTTCTAACACATATCTGAATGTCTTTTCAAATTGTTTCTCTAGTCTACCCGCACCAACACACCTGCCCATCATTCCCATCCAAACTTACTGCCATTGAGCTGACCCGCACTCATAGCTAACTGATAGAAAGGGGTAGAACTGCTTTTTTTTGGTTCTCAAAATTTGAAATTTTGACAGGAATGGCCAGCCTCACCATTTTCCTGAGGAGTGGCCGGTGGGCTCAAACCACAGACCTGGGGTTCAGAACTCCATGTGAAACCCACTACGCTATCAACACCTCTCTCTTTCTCTCTTACCCATTGGCTTCCCACATTGCCACCCTGATGGGTTCTGACCCTTTGTGGGTGAGATTTAATTTTTAAGAACCAGCCCTTGACACTTTCATTCTTGTTCCTGCCACTCCTAGGCAGCTTCTTCCTATTGCTCAGCTTGCTGCCTAAGGAGACACTGACATCCAGCCCCCCCCCCCCCACTGGAAAACCGCACCCCTTCCTGGTCCCCACCTCCCATTTCTTCCTCCTCTAATTTACAGCCTCAACCCAAAGACAATTAAGAGCTCAGGGCTGGTCCCACCCAGGGATTTACCATGAACTTCCTGGATAACACTGGGCCCGCCCCATCTCTTCTTTGTTCTCCCTCCAACCCTCATTTTCCTCATCTGATAACGGGGTAGTTTATCTCCCTGAGTGGGGGGAACGGGCCTTCAGAGTCTACTATTCCGATCTCTTTAAGTAGCGGTCCCACCCCCGGGTCTCTGCGCACGCATCGCTGTCTCCACAGCATCCTATTTTTTTTTTTTGGTGCACGTGAAACCATCGTCTCCCCCCCCTCCGGCCCCCCCCCCCCAATTTACCTGTCAGTCTCTGGTTCCCAGCGCTTCAGTCTGAACCTTCATCGGCGCCTGCCCACCTGGCTAGTTCCCTGAATTCGGATTTTCTTTTGGTTCAGTTTATCAGTTCGCTATTATTAGTGAAGTCCAAGCACACGCTTCGGGAGAGGGACAAGGGGACGAGGCCGAATTAACGCCGCTCGGGGGGAGGCCGATCAACTGACGGGCACGCGTACACGGTGGAGGAGGAAGGGCTCTCGGGGACAGCAACCGCGGCGGCAGAAGGCTAACCGGCCCACTGACATGGAACACGGGCGGTTAGCCCGGACAACGTCACGCCACCGGTAGCCACGTGGCGGAAGCCGCTCCCCCAAGCTCCGCCCCCACAGGAGCAACAATGAGCACGCGCAGTTTCGTTTCCACCCAACCCGGGCCTTCGGATGCACGCAGGGGCTGATGGGACCGGAAGAGGCTGATGGGACCGGAAGGGGCCTCGAAGGAGAGCACGTGGATGGCCAGGATTGAGCCAATCAGGAGCCGCCTTCCCACTGGGCGCCTTGGCTTCCAACCCCAACATCAGAGAATCATTTTTGTGTTTTTCCTCCTTGGATGGTGGCTCACCTGCCAGCCCTCCAGCCTCAGGCCAAACACTCCTTCCAAACTAGGAGTTGTGAGCAAGCGGTCCCGGGGTCAATTTGTTCCAACGACCTAGGAACAAAAATGCTAGTTGCTGAACCTCTTTGCTTGTTGTCCTTTAAGGGGGCCGCCTGATCAGCTATTAAACGAGACAGAGGAGGAAAAACTCATTCTCTCTCATTCCTGCGTTAAAAACCCCTCCCTGATGTAGATCCCCAGCCAGTTTTCACCTGCAAGTGTCGTCCCCATCAACACTCCATTTTTCTCTTCGTAACCCTTTCCCTCTCTTCAACCTTGTTGGCTTCTCCCACCACCACAAAGGATTTCCCCATTTGCTGAAGAAGACACACAGAAAACTATTTTATAAGCTGCTAGACTCAACTCCCACACTTGTCTGTCTGCTGTACTGTAGTGGCTTGTGTGTTGCGATGATGTGGTGCTAGTCCGGGTTGACTATAGAGAAACGTTCATAAAGTGACCAGATTTTAACATTGGTAAAGCGGGACACTGCTGACCGGAGGTGAGGGTGGGTGTGGGTAGAGGGGGTATATTCCCTTCCCATTCTCCCACTGTTCCCTAGCTTGTCGTACATTCTTTCCAAAAATCAGGATTTTTTTTCGACATCACTGCCCTCTGGTGGGAGTAGGAGGCTCAGCCTTGCTCCTGGAGAGCTGCTGCTGGATTTGAACCACTAAACCAGTGAGCCGCAGTCCCACACTCAACCAGTATGCCACCGGGCCTCCGACTCCAAATCAGTACCTTTTTTTGTTTTGTTTTGTTTGGCATCACACTGCCCTCTGGTAGTGGGAGTAGGAGACCCAGCCTTTGCCCCTGTGGAGCTAAAATTGAACCTTCATCCCAGTGGGCCGCTGTCCCGCTCACAACCACCACACCACTGGGGCTCAGCCCCCAAATCAGAACTTTGTAAAAACACCACAGGACACGGGGAAAATTGTTTAAAATCGGTACTGTCCCGCCAAAAGTGGGACGTCTGGTCACTTTATCATAGACACTTGTGCATAAGAAAGAGTTTATATCAAAGAGTAATTGTATATTAAGGAAGCATCCCAGCCCAGTCGAGATCAAGCCTGTAAGTCTGATATTAGCCCACATGTCCCAAACTAATCTATAAATGTCTCTTCAGACTTACACAATACATGCAATGATGCCAAATGCAGGAAGATCACAGAGCAGTAGGTAGAACATCTTGTGGAACCAGTGGCGGTGGAAGAATCTTAGTGCTGGCGTGGGTCTCCACGTGGCTCCTCCAGCTTCAGGACTCTGGCTCCATCAGTGTTGCTCCATGTGGCTTGTCAGTAGGAATGCCCCGCAGGGAGAGCGTGTCTGGCATTCAGAAGGCTACTTATCTCCGGAGTGCCTCCAAATGAGCTCATCAAGCTGTGACTTGGGGCTGGGCTCCGGTGGCATAGTGGTTGAGTGCAGACTGCGGGCCACGGGCTTGGCAGTTCAAATCCAGCAGCAGCTCTCCAGGAGCAAGGCTGGGTAGCTCCCGCGACCACCAGAGGGCAGTGATGCCAAAAAAAGCTGTGCCACCCCTTCCTCAAGTTGGCAGTAGATTATGTAACTGCCACATGCTGGAAGATATGTCAGTGGCATTTCAAATACCAGCGCTGAGGAACGAACCATCAAAACCCTCATGAATAGAAGTGGTAAATTGTCAGATACTGAAAACCTCACAAAACCTCATACAATCTTGTCAGATACAGTGCTGACAAATGAGCCCCTGAGGTAGGAAAGCACTCCAACTAGGACTGAAGAAGAGCTGCCTTCTCAGAGTCCACATGCTGATGTGGACAGAACAAAGCTTTTAAGACCTTCATTTCTGGATTGGGTATGGTTTTAAATAAGAAGAGACAGCTGTAAAAATCTATCCATATTTAGAATTTGATGGGCAAGGTATCAATGGAGGAAAATTGAAAGTCATCAAAAAATAATTGGGCTGCCTGAAGATCGATATTCTAGACCAGTGGTTCACAACCTTCCCAATGTCTCGACCCTTTAGTGCAATACCTCATGTTGTAAAATTATTTTTGTTGCTACTTCATCACTGTGATTTTGGTACTGTTATGAACTGTAATGTACATATCTTCATTGTTACAAATTGGTTGTGCTTAATCATAAAAACAAGATGCAATTATATGTTGTGAAATATTTATTTCTAATTACAAATAAATGAAATTTTATCTTGAAGCATGGTGTAGTATGGGTAACAGTCTTCATGCTGAGTACTCATATGTGTGGGTGTATCTGGATGTGGGCAGAGCTTCTTGGAGATGGATAGAGGAGACATTTCTTGGTTCCTAAAACCATCAGAAATGTGTTTTCCGATGGCCTTGGGTAACCTGTATGAAAGTGTCATTCAAACCCCTATGGGGTCGCAACCCACAGGTTGAGAACAGCTCTTCTAGACATTAGTGAGATGAAATGGACTGGCATTGGCCATTTTGAATCAGGTAATCACAAGGTTGTCTATGCCAGGAATGAGAAATTCAAGAGGAAGGCATCACATCCATTGTCAAAAAGGACTATCTTGGGAGCACTACCTGGTCTATGCCAAGAAAACTGGATGACAGCTACCTGGTCAACACACAACTGATTGGGAGAGGCCCATCTTTGTACCTATTCCAAAGAAAATTGGCCCCATGGAATGCAGAAATTATCGAACAAAATTATTAATATCACATGCTAGCAGATACTTTTTCCTGAGGATAATCTAAAAACAGTAAATTGACAGTGAGCTGCCAGAGGTTCAGGCTTGATTCAGAAGAGGACATGGAACAAGGGATATCGCTGGTGATGTCAAACAGATCTTGGCTGAAAGCAGAGAAAACCAGAAAGATGACTACTTGTGTTTTCTTGACTTTGCAAAGATATGTGATGGTGTGCATCATAAAAAATTATGGATAGATTGAGAAGAATGGGAATTCCAGAACACCTAATTGCCCTTATGTGTAATCTGTACATGGATCCAGAGGCAATTGTATAAATGGAACAATTGAATATAGCATGGCTTAAAAGTAAGAAAAGGTGTGAGGTGTGCACCAGGCTGCTAGCCTTTCACCATACTTATTTAATGTACATCCTAAGCAAATAATCAGAGAAGTTGGACTATACTAGGAAGACCACCACATCAGGATGGGAGGAAGGCTTCTTGAGTTGAAGGACTTCCAGTAGATTAACTGTTCCATGGAAGTGAGTTGAACCGGGCCCTCTCTACTGTTGTGTGGAGTAATTAGCTGTTATCTGCTTTTGTGCTGTATCATTCTATCTATCTATCTATCATCTATCTTCTCTATAATCATAAGTGTCCTGGTTTTGTTTCTCTAGAGAACCCTGTGGAACACAAGTGTTGAGTCAGAATTGATTCAAGGGCACAGAACACAGGGAAACTGCATAGGATTCTCACCGGTAGAGCTTCCCACCCCCAAATTACGACACACTGGGAAAAAGCCCCGCCCACAAGTGGGGGTGCATTCGGAGGCCTCACTAGATTCCCAGAGGCCCAGAGTCCAGAGTCTCCTGTGCTTGCCCTTGGGTCTCTGAGCTTCAGCCATGCTAGAGTCTTGCAGCTGTGGAATGGAGGATCCCTGGTGGTGTGACGGGTTTATGTGTGGGGCTGCTTCTGGAAGTCCCTAGTTTGAAACCACCAGCCTCTCCTGGAGAGCAAGACGAGGCTTTCTGCAACCGTGAGGATGTCGTAGGGCTTGGCCGGGTTTCGCTCTGTCGCACGTAGGGTTGCTGTCAGTAGCAACTGCCTCAATGACAGGTCAGGGGAACAACAACATCAGAGGTGTACAGTCTCAGCAACCTGCAGGGGCAGCGAGCTCCCCCCTGTCCTACTGGGTTGCTGTGACTTGAAACAGACTCCACGGCAGTGGGTGGGGTTCGGGGTTTGGAGCGTTCTGCAACTCGCCAGACCTCTCCCGTCTTGGAACTTAGGCTCGGGGGTCCTTTCCGCCGGGAGAAGTCTCGGTCCCTCAGGCTTCAAGGGCAAACAGCTCTCACATTCTCAGAGAGGCATTCTCTGACATCTCTCCCGGCCCCTTATAGGCTCACACTCTGCCCTTTTGTTCCCTGTGTTTATCAATGATTCAAATGTCCTAGGTCTATTTGTTTCCTTCTTGCCTCTGTGGCCATGTGGAGCATGAGCTTCAGGGAGGCAGGTGCGTGTCTGGATTTTTTTTCAGGCCGAGCTACTTGATGCATGCTCTTCTTTGGGTGGAATGCACAGATCACATGCAAGAGATGGGCTTCACACAGACAGGGTGTGGTAGTTACGGAATCTGCTGTCCACCTGGGAGAGTGGAGTCTAGCCTGTGAATCAGGTCACCAATCAATGACCTCAATGGGAGGTGCCAAGGGGATCATAGCTCCTCGGAAGCCAGGCACACTCTGCTTCATCTTCCTGCTGACAAGACCCACATGGAGTTACACTGGAGCCCTGGAGCTGGAGGAGCCGCGTGGAGAAGGGGGATCCCTGCCAACACTAAGCTACTTCCACCGCCACTGGATCCACAAGACTCTTCATCCACTGGCCTGGGATCTTCCTGCATTCGGCATCACTGCATGTGTTACACGAGTCTAAAGAGGAATTTATAGATTGGTACCGGACATAGGGGCTAATAGCAGACTTATGAACTCGATCTCGACTGGACTATTTTCTTAATGTACAATTACCCTTTGATATAAAACTCTTCTGAGTGTCCATGCATGTGTTTCTCAAGTCAATCTGGACTAACACACGGGGGCTGATATAAACATCTGCTCTGAGCACAAGATGACTGTGACATGGGTGCTGAGTCTGGAATTAATTCCATTGACTCCCAGAGAGTCCACGAGGGAAGGGAGAGTCCGTGAAAATGGTCAGTATCTGGGAGGGGGTGGTCTTCCATTCAGACGGGGATGGTGCACAGCCAGGGTCCATCCTGATGCCAGGACCGAGTTCTCTCATTCTCTGCGTGCCTTTCAGCCTGGCCCAGGGCTCTGGCAATGACCTTCTAACTGGGCTCTTCTGAGGAGGATCATACATCGTCAGTCACAATGCAGGCACATGTGAATCAGCTTCCTGCTCTTCCCTGCTTCTTTACCTTGAAGCAGCTTCTCCTTCACTCATTCCAACATTTGGCAAACATTTTGGAACACCACTTCCTACCCTTTTATTTATTTATTTTTTATCCCAGGAACCCTGGTACCATAGCGGTTATGTGTTACGCTGCCAACCTTGAGTGTAGCCATTTGAAACCGCCAGCTGCTCCATAAAGAGTTACAGTCCGGCAAAGGCACAGGGGACAGTTGGACCCCGTCCAACTATCAATTGACTTGGTTGCAGTGGGTTAAGGGTTTTAAGATATTTCATTCCAGTCATCATGGAGCTATTTCGGGCCCAGATAACATAATTTTACTTGTTGTACATAAGGCTACTGTGTTAGGCAGGATTCTCCAGAGAGACAGGACCAGGGCACTGTCCAAGAAGAACTACAACAGCTAATTAGCCCACACAGTAGTACGGGGGGTCCAGTTTAACTCACTTCCGTGGAACAGTTAATATACTACAAGTCCATCAACTCATGTGGGCTGCCTGGGACCAAGGTCAAGGAAGCAAACAGCAGAGTCCTCCCAAGAGCAGGGCAAACCAAACTTTGACCTGATTACTCACACATGTTTCTATTGGCCAAGTAGGCACAATAAACCTACCTATCACAGTCAGCCAGGTCAGAGTTTACTTAACAGTCTCTCTCTCTCTCTCCCTCCCTCTCTCCACCTACCCTACATGTTTTAGCCACTATTCTAGTTGCTGGTGACAGTAGAAAATGAGACACACATGGTCTGTGTTCTCATAGAACGTCCATACATGCCCAGCAAGCCATGGCAAGGCTCTACAAGATAAAGCTGCCATGATTTATCCTGGTGTTCAAAACCCATCTCCATGTCTCTCTTTCATGGGCCAAGATTCATCTCTGAACACTGCTTTTCACTAGTCCCTCACCCAGGTGAGGATGCTGAAGGCTGGGAGTGGGTGGAAAGCCTTGTCCAGAGAGACATGCAGTCCCTGAGCGGTGAACTTGGGATTTAGCTCATTTATGAGTGAAAGCCTCTCTCTCTTTCCATATATATCCATCTCTCTTTCATATCCCAGATGCCGGGCAGATGGTAATCCTTTACCATTGAGCTGAGTCTCACTTAGGGACCCTACAGAAGGAAGAACTGCCCCCTTGAGTTTCCAAGACCGTAGATCTTAGAATGCCTCGCCTTTCGCCCCAGGGGTGGTTGATGGGTTCAGACGGCCCAATGTATAGCCCGCTCTGCCACCTGGACACCTGGGCAATGTGTTGGGGGACTCTAAAAAAAATACCTCTTCATGGACCTGTTTCATAGTCACACATTTATTTTTGCATTCTTAGGCAGTCTCTCTGGGGGTGGGGCAGGGCGGAATTGTTATGCTTAACTCAAACAACAAAAAATGATGGGGTGTGCTTTCGAAAGTCCTACAATCAGGTCCAGCAGTAACTCTCCTATTCCATGTCAAACCAGTGTGAGGGAGGGGGGAGGCTGGAGGGCTTTGCGAGCTGGAGGCTCGGGGGTGGAGGGTGGGGGGGTGGATCGGGGCCCTCCTCTAGGGGGGCTACTGTCATTCCAGGAAGGGTATGGAATTATATGAGCTCGAGACCGTTCTCATCGTCGCCACCGTTTCTGCCGTTGTCAGCGTTTCCGTCTTCTCACTCACCTTGCTGAACTTGCTCATCCTGCTGGCCTTGCGATCCTGGGGGAGGGACAGGTAAGGAATGGGATTGCTTTTTGTTCTAGAGGCAAGGTAACCAGAAAGGGGCCCCCGCTTAAGAAAGGGAGGTTGGACCAACCTAGCTTAGCTAGCCCTTTAGCTCTGAGGCGTGAGCCTGTCCCCAGGCTCTTCTTGCTGGCCTTCACACTGCCCTCCCACTCCTGGGGACCGCCCAGTGGCTCCCCGGGCTCCCCTGGGAAAGGTGGCCACTCCTGACTTCTGGAGGCAGGGTCCATCTCTCCCTCCTCTGGACAATCATCCAACCTCGCCTCGCCCCACCTCTCCTGGGGGAAGGCTATGATTCCCGACAGCCTGGGTTCTTTCCGAGGCCAGGGCGTGGCTACGATCTCTGAGATCCCGGCATTGTCCAGCGTGGAGACAATGCAAGCATCATTGCAGACAGAGCTCCGCACCGGGGAGCGAGGTGGGGTTGGGGGCTGGGGAGGACACGCCGCGAGCTGGAGACTCCAGGCGACCGAGGGCTTCAGGTCGGGGTGGGTGATGGGTAGGGCTAGGTCTTGAAGGGGGAGTCCAGGTACAATGTCATTTTTACAGGCTTTTGTCAGCTCGGGGGCCTTGCTTCGCGGAGGTGATGAGAAAAGGACAAGGTTGGAACTGGTCTACCCTGGTTAACCTTCAGATGGTCACTGGCTCCTATGCAGGGTCTAGGTGAGGGGTCAGCAGGGCACTTCTGCTCCCAGGCCATCTCAAGTGGTCCTAGTTTAAGGCGGCCGGTGGCGCAGTAGCAAAGTGCTAGCTGCTAGCTCTGAAGTTGACGGTTTCCACACGCCAGTGGCTCCACTGGAGGCAGGGGCGGTAGCCTGCGTGCACGAAATCTTGGGTGGTCACCCTCAGGGATGCCTAGCGACCTCACGGTTTCTAGAGCTCTATGAGGATCTGGGGCGCAGGGTAAAGGAAGGAGCAACCTGGGCTCTGTCTCTTTTCCAGTCCCTTTGGGTGGACTTGGGCTTGGGGGAATCTACATCTTGTGCTGACCACTGATAGGGAGCCCTCTGGTCTCTTCTTTGATGTGACGAGCGCTGATGTTCTTGGCCTCCTTTTCTGATTGGAGACTGAGTGTTCGGGTGTGCGTGTGTGTGTGTGTAAATTTCTGACTTACAACTACATCTGGCATTACTTCTGCCCATTTCTCTCCTCCTTCCCCTTTCCTAGACCGGGGGGCCACCCTCCATGAGATTACCTACGGGCATCCCAGACTTCCTGTCAAACGAGTAGGCACGATTCCTCAACGTCCCTCGCCACAAGTCACCTGATCATCATTAGGGTGGACAGACCAGATCCCAGGCACAACAGGCCGCCTTGTCATGCTACCTGGTCCTCCGGAGACTCTTCAGGTTGCTGGGAGGTCTTGCTTTCTTGGGGTTCCTCGGTGATAGAGCTCTCTGCATTCTCTGCAATTCTCTTTGTCCCTTGCTTCCGGATATGCTTCACTCTATGAAAATGACCCATCTGGTAAGTCCCAGCTCTGCACCTTGCTGCGCTCCCCAATACATCCTAGTCTTGATCTGTTCCTAGTTCTGAGGGAGAGCTGATAAGACTACTTGCCTTAGAACATCAAACTGGAACTTAAATGAGTTAGGATATGCCTGCAAAGAAGACTCTAAAGGGTCAAGCCCCACCCAGTGCCTTGAGAGTGTGTAGCAGGGCATCACAAGGTGAAGAGACTTGTCTAGGGGGCTGTTGACAGATGGAAGGAAAGTGGGACTCTGTGGATTTTTGAATTTTGAACTTGTGGCTGTGGTCGAGGCTGGAAAGACCTTGAAACATAGCTGAACCTCTCTGCTCGAGGGCTAAACCGCTAAAAGGAGCGCGTGCGCAGGTGGAAATGCTCGCTGAGTGCAAGTGAGAGCAAGACAGCGGTAAAGAGGCAAGTTGAGTCTGGCCACTGACACCCAAGGACCCGGTTCACAGGGACCAGAGGAGAAAATGAGAGCGGTCGACTGGTCTGAAGTTCCTGACCAGGCGCAAGGGTGGTTGAGAATTTGTGATGGGGCCCATGGTGTAAAAGCAAGGCAGCTGATGGGCACCCTGGTGAGGCTAAGTGAGGTGGCCCACAGTGGGTTGGTCAGAACCTGAGCAGAGGAAGAGAATCTATTTGAGCCCGTGAACTGGTGCACATTGCTGCTGGCTTTATGGACGACCTGTCCTGATTGGACTTTGCTGATGGGCGCAGGCTTCACAAGGTTCCAACTGGAATGAAGAAAGAATCTTCCCATCAAAGATTAGGATTGTCTCCTCAGAGCACTGGGTGGATGTAAGAGGGCAGGGTAGAAATTGGATACCCCAAATTTGGGGACCAAGACATGAAGTGGTTGGCTTATAAGCTTTCATAGGTGGGGGAATGTGTTCCACAGGATTATGGCATTGGTGTTCACCTAAGGATAGGATATTTTTGCTTTGTTCACTTATAGAATGTTGAAATGAAGGAGGCACATTTTTTTAACTGTGTGCATTTTAGTTTTATCCTGTTGGGTGCAGATATGGTTTTATTATTGTTTGAAAATTGTATTTGGTTCAAGAGTTGTGTGAAAGTGTCAAATTGACAAGGGGTGGTCTGTGGTAGTTATGTAATCTGGTGTCAGCTTGAGACTATTAAGAGCGAAGGGGTGGGGCATTAAAAGATATAGCATCTGGGGTCTTAAAGGCTTGAAGCGAACCAAGAAGCCAACCAGCAGGGAAACAAGCCACGTGGAAGAAGCACACCAGCCTGTGCCAGCATGAGGTGTCAAAGGGACCAGGTAGCAGGCATCAGATGACCCTTAACAATCAAACAAACAAAACCATACAGTTGCGAATGAGGGAGGTTGGAGCAGAGACCTCAAGCCCATCTCTAGACAATTGGATATCACCCAGACAGGGGTTACAGGGAAGGGATGAGTCAACCAGGGTGTAGTAGAGCACTAAAGAAACACACAACATTCCTCTGGTTCCTTGAGGCTTCCTCACACCACCCTGCAGCGCCCCCTCCCCCCTCCCCTCACCCAGGACCATGACCCCAGTGATGCCCCTCACTTTGGACTGGATCGGAGCATGTACATAGATGTAGATAAGAGATAAGAGCTCATGAAACATGCAACCCAGGAGCAGAAATGGGAAGAGAGGTGGGAGGGGGGAGGAAGGGAAGAATGATCATAATGATCAACACACAACCACCCCCCACCCCCCCTGGGGAAAAGAACAACGGAAACTCTGGGAGAAGGGCGATAGTGGTTGGTGTGAGATAGGAAAGCAATAGATAATTTATAATCTATCAAGGGGTCACATGGGTTTGGGGGTGGAGGAAGCAAAAAGAGGAGTTAATACCAGGGGCTCAATAGAAGGTGACTGTCTATAAAAGTATGATGGCAACATATGCAAACATACGCCTGATAAAGTTGACATATGGATTATAATAAGCATTGAACAAGCCCTCAATAGAATGATTTTAAAAGATAAAGGGGTGGAGTTTAGCTTGTCAATCAGATCACATTTGATGACCTCATTTGAGGTGTCATGGAGATAAATAGCTCCCAGAAGGCCAGACTCACACACAGTTTCATTTTCCTGCTGACAAGACACAGGGAGCTCTTCTGATGGAGCCAGAGGCCTGGAGCTGGAGGAGCCACGTGGAGACCCCATGCCAGAACTGAGATGCTTCCACGGCCACTGGATGCACAAGACTTTCCACCCCGCTGACCCGTGATCTTTCCTTCAGCACTTAGGGTCATTTCATGTGTTGCGTGAGGCTGAAGAGGAATTTACAGACTGGTATCGGACATGTATGAGACAACATCGGACTTGTGGCTTGATCTGGAGTGGGCTGGGATGTTTTCTTAATAAATAATGACTCTTTGCTATCAAGTTCTTCTTTATACACATGAGTGCCTCTGGATTTGTTTTTCTAGTCCATCTGGACCAAGACACCAAGGAAAACCCGAAGGGATACAGTCCCACTCAGAAACCCATGGGGGCGAACCTGGAGTCAGGACTGACTCACGGCTAACTGGCTTGGGTTGCTAATCCCGATGGCCTGGGGTAGCTGTGACCTGGTTTGTTGCTGTACCCTTTTGCCAGACGCCGGACCCCTCTGTTTGTAGGGTTCTTTCTGTCTCTGCACTCTTTCTGTTTACCCCGGCCTGGCCTGGAGAAGCAGGCTTTGGGAGGGGCTCATTCCCGCTGCTCTTTGGTACTCACATGAAAGGGAGGAGGAGGAACAAGAGTATCGCAGCTCCAAGGGCTCCATACCCAATGCCTTGGAGCAGCCCTTGCAGGAACGCGGAAATAAAACCCGTCTTCTTGGCTGCAAATAAAGAGGATGTCAGAGAGGCCTCTCTTCCTGAGACCTTAGAATCAGAGCCCAAACTCTGCTCCCTCCCTCCAGCTCCAGTGCGTGCCCCCAAGGCCTCCCGCACCCCCCCCTTTCTCACCCTGACCCACATGCCCATGAAGTCCCTTTTATCCTCACGTGGCAACAGTAGGAAGCTCAAAGCGTGGAAACCACCTTGGCTCCTCCCCTCACAGAGCAGGCCCGTGGTTTTCTGTGGCTCATCAAATAGGTGGATGGTGCTGTTGGCCCAGGGGCCAACTGATGAGGACGTCAATTTGATATAGTTACTCATATTCTCGCCGCCCAACGTCTTCCACTCAATGGTGGGCGTGGGGGTCCCATAGAAGATACAGTTGCAATGCAGGGTTGAATCCAAGGAACACGAGGCATTGAAAAGCTTGGGGGGTTCTAGGGGGAAGAAGGGGTCAGAGATCAGCAAGGAACCCCGCCCTCTTGTTCTCCACCTCCTCCAGGACTTCTGAGCCACCGTTCACCAAGGACTGTAGTCAAGACGTTCTGGAATCCTAGCAGGCCTGCCTCTGGCAGACCAGTCCCCTGCTTTGTTCTCATTTGGCCTGAACCTGGGCATGGGACCTTCCAGGCTGATGGAAGAGTGGATTCTATGCATGGCCTCCGATGCCTTCTTTGCCTCCCCCAACCCCCTCCTCCCGCCTCCCCCAAAACTAGATTTCTCAAGGTCAG
>PVJH01032198.1:0-23449 GCA_004026705.1 Nesogale talazaci | reverse complement strand
GTCACCCTTTTACAGGGGAGACACAGGGAGGAGACAGACCAGTCGGGGGGCAGCCAGGCAGTGATGATGCATACAAGTTTCCTCTGATTCCTGAAGCCTTCCTCCCTGTCCCCCAACCATCATGGTCCCAACTCTACCTTGCAAATCCAGATGGACTGGAGAAGTCACACTGGCATAGAGGGGAGCTGGAGATATGGGGGAACCAGGATGGATGGGCCCCTTTGGGTCAATGGTTAAATTGGAGATACTGGAAGGGTGGAGGGAAGGGGGGGTAGAGAGACGGAACCAACAGCAAGGGTATATACACAAGCTCTTATTTGAAGGACGGGCATCAAAGGAGTGGGTTGGGGGAGAGGTCGGGCAGTGTAAGATATGACAGAACAATAACAATGTATAAAGTATTGAGGGTTGGTGGGGAGGAGCGACCAGGGGAAGAGGGGAAGGAATGGAAAAGCCAATACTAGGGGCTAAAGGGAAAAGGTGGACGATTGGAAAACAATAATAGAAGTGGACATGTGAGGGTGCTTGACGAGTACGCTTATTTATATATTGTGAAAAACGATGTATGAGCCCCTAATAAAATGATTGAAGAAAAAAAAAAAGGCTCTGAGACTAGCTCTTAATTGTAGAGTGGCTAAAGCAAAATGAAATGAAGTAAAAGAGCCAGACAGAAAATTTCAAAAAGGAACTTGAGAAGAAAAAAAGAGTGAAGTATAATGAAATATGCAAAGACTTAGAGTTAGAAAATCAAAATGGAAGAATTATCTCAGTATATTTTCTACTGAAAGAAGGAAACAAGCAAAAAAAATCAAGCTTAGAGTTGCAATCTTGAAAGATTCTCTGGGAAAAATAGTGAATGATGCAGGAAGCCTCAAATGAAGATGGAAAGAATATAGAGAGTCACTCTCTAAAAAAAAAAGTTTGTCATGCATTCAACCAACCATTTGAAGAGCTAGTAGATGATGAGGAACCAATGGTACTACAGAAAGAAGTCCAAGATGTATTGAAGGCATTGGCCAAAAACAAAGCTCCTGGAATTGATGAAATACCAATAGAAATGTTTCAACAAGCCAGTGAAACACTGGAAGCAGTCACTCATCTATGCCAAGAAATTTGAAAGCAGCAACTTAGTCACCTGAGTGAAAAAGGTCTATATTTGTATCCATTCCAAAGAGAGGTGACCCAACAGAATGATCAAATATCATTGATATGACATGTAAATAAATTTTTGCTGATGATCATCCAAGTAATGTTGTAGCAGTATATTGACAGGGTTCTGTGAAATTCAGGAGAGGACATGAAACAAGGGATAGTAGGGAGAACAAAAAATATCAGAAAGATCTTTACTTGTGTTTCAGTGACTATGAACAACCATTCAACTGTGTGGATCATAAAAAAAAAAAAAACCTATGGAAAGTCTTAAGAAGAATGGGAATTCCAGAACAATTCAATGTGTTCATGCAGAACCTGCACATGGATCAAGATGCTTTTTGGTTTTGTCATTACTGTTGGGTTTTGATATTGTTTGCTCGCTTCCTGTCTGTGTTTTGTATGATTCTCTGTATATGAAATCCAGGGGAGGTAGATCTATAGATTCAATGACTGGACTGATCAATGTTAGGTAGCCAGAACAGGGATCAGGGTGTCCACGAGGGATGCTCCAATTCAGGATCTGAGACAAGAAGAGGCGGCACACCTAGGTGGGCAAGGGAAACCTCCGTGAATGCTTTCTTGGGTGAAGCCAAGGACTTAGGCATTTCTAACTGGAGTTCCCAAGTCTGTAACTCTTCACAGGAATAGAAAACCCCAACTCTCTCCCTCAGATCAGCTTGTAGATTCGAATTGCTGACCTTGCAGTGAGCAGGCCAACTTGCAACCACTACCTTACCAGGGCTCCTAAGGGAAGACTGCATGGCTTAAATGAAATAAAATTGTGTAGCCTTTCGCCATACTAATTCACTCTGTATGCTGAGCAAATCATCAGAGAAGCTGGATTGTAGGAAGAAGAGGGCTTTTAACACCCTGTGATATTCAGACAATACAACCTGGCTTGCTGGAAGTGAAAAGGACTTGAAGCACTAGTTTATGATGATCAAAGATTGAAGTCTTCAGTGTGGATTACAACTCAATGGAAAGGATTTCAGAACCCTTACAACTGGACCACCATGATAAATGGAGAAAAGATTGCAGTTCTCAAGGATCCTGTCTTGCTTTGATCCACAATCAGTGCTCCTGGAAAAGGATTATGCCACTTGTTGAACAGCGTAACTCTGTTGCACAAAACCTCTCTTACAAAAAATCATTTTATTGGGGACTCGAAGGACTCATCACATTCCATCCATCTATCCATTGAGTCAAGCACATTTGTATATTTGTTGTCATCATCATTCTCAAAGCACTTTCTTTCTACTTGAGGCCTTGGTATCAGTTCTTCATTTTCCCCCTCCCTCCTCACCCCCCTCCCTCCGGAACCCTTGATATTCTATATTTACTATTATTTTGTCATGTCTACACTGTTTGGCATCTCACAAAACTGATGTTACTTTCAGAGCTCAGGTGCATCTGATCCAAGTCAGGGTATTTTCAACTTCCTCAAATGTATGTGAAAGTTGAACACTGAAAAAGTAAAGACAAAGAAGAACCAATGCACTTGAATTATGATGCTGGCAGTGGATATTGACAGCACCATGAACTACCAGAACAAACAAACCTGTCTTAGGAGAAGTACAGCTAGAAAAATCCTTCAAAGCAAGGAGGGTGAGAGTTCAGTCCCTGGAAAAGGGGAGGGTATGTGGTAAAGCAGAGGGAAAGAGGAAGGAAGGCCCTCCGCCTGTCGACATCATTAAGCAGAAATCTGAAAAGTCTTGCCCTCAGGCAGAGTGGGTGAGAAAGTGTGTGACTATCTCTTCTCTGGTCAGCCAGGGAGGGGCAATCTCCCTGGGAGCTTGCCCGGAGACTGGCATACTAGGGGCGTGCCCACAAAGCCAGGCCTGACTGACGTGGGTGTAAGGTCCCGAACAAGTCCTGCAAACTCTTCTGTTTACCATAATGTAAGTGTCCCATTGTCCTTTTTATAGTGTCACTAGTACCTACAGTGTGTGGATCTGCTGCCAATCGTGCTTTCTGAGTTTCCTTCATCCTCCTATGTCCTGTTTAAGCCTCCGATTCTTTGGAAACCCTTAGATGCCATTACCACCCTGTGCTAATGGTGTCTTTTATCCGGATAAAGTGTCTTTGTCTTGTCTTTTCTTGTTTAAGACTTAATAAGTGTTCTCTTCAAATTATATTTGAACTTTTCAGTCTCTTTTGTACGCTAAAATGCAAATAATTGACACAGATATCGTTGTCTTTTCTTTTTATTTTTAATCGTTGGAGATATTTAAACAGATGGAGATATTGAGGCTCACTGAAATCAAGTGACATACAGAGATGATAAGTGAAAGAGAAGACAGGGACCAGCTCCATGTCATTGGTGCTTCAATTTCCCAAATACTATGTATGCTGAGGTTAAGCACATTCTTCAAAGAAGTTAAAATTGGCCATATTATTTCATAAATCTACATGGTGTCCTCTTCCATTTGAAAATTCTTAATCTCCTCTGAATTTAGTTAGTGCTTCAAATCAAAGGCATTTGTTCAATTGACTATTACAGCCTAAATCTTCAAATAGTTCTGATCCTATCTTGAGTACCCATACACACTCCTGTCCAGGAAATAGCCAAGACACCTTCCCAAGGAGATTGGGCAGGGCCGTTAGCCCTGAGCAGTCTCGCTGACAACCTGGGAAGGGAGAGAGGAGTATTGGAAAGCAGGAAAGACCGAGAGATTGAAACACACACACACACACACACACACACACACACACACACAGAAAAGGAAAGGTTGCTTTAAGGGGGTGCTCCCCAGAACCAAGATTTGCAGATAGAGGGAAGCAATTATTGCTTTTGTCCTCCCCCACTCTGGCCAGTTAGATTAGCACCCCCACCCCCACCCCACTCCTCACTGCCCTGCCACAAAAGCTTGTAACAAAGGCCTATGGGAATGCTATTGTTAATGTTTAGCTTGTCTATTGAAAGGATCAAACCGACACAGACTTGGTATATAAACCGTTGATCTTGTATTGTTCTTCAGACACAGACAAGCATAGCTTTGACACCACGCCACTCTGTTTCTCACCTCTTTTTTTCTCTTTACTGCATATGCCACCTAACATCGTGTTTTCCAAACAATTGCAATTTTGTGATCATTTTCTCCAAGGACAGCACCAAGATTCAGAATATATAAAGGTGGCTCTGCTCTTAATCTCTCTCTACTAGCCTCTTCCATTCATTTTTACTTTCCTATAACCCTACTTATTGGTTCGAGCCTGTGGCCTCCAGGAGGCAGGCCATGGGGCTGGGAAATTGATTATACCTTGGTCGAATGAGCAATTAAATAAGCACTCTGGGAGGAGGGGCACCAGGCTTCTCACTATTGGGAAAGGGGAATTGCAACAATGAGAGGAGTGATAGCTTCTAAACCCCATGGCAATGGCTTGGACTTGGGGGGTTTGATACGAACTGGGGGCTGCAATACAGAGGTAGGAGCCCCAGCACTGTGGTGGGGCTGCGTTGGGCTGTGATCTGCAGGTGGGCACTTGGAAACCCCCAGCAGCTGCAGGGGACAAAGCCGGGGCTGTCTCCTGCCCTCCACAGTTAGCCTCAGAAAGGCACAGAGTCAGCATGGACTCGATGGCAGTGAGTTACTTCTGAGAGAGATTACGAAATAAAAAGGGCTTGTGTGTGGTTTCATGGTGTGGCTCAGAAGAACTGAAAAACTCCTTGACTCCAATTTTCTTCTTTCCCATTCCTCTTTGTAAGATTTTGGTTGCCTTCGCTGAGAAAATACATGGGAACACATCCACCAATTCAACCCTTTCTACATGTACAGGTCAGTGATGTTGATGGCATTTCCTCCAGTTGAGCCACCATTTTCACACTCCTCATTGGAGTTTTTTTCCTCATTAACATACACTTGTTGCCTACTACGGTTCCTGTGCAGTCTCTTGAATTGTTGCAGCTTTGAGTTCCATATGAGTTCTTAGAAGATGTTTAAAACTGGTTAAATTAAACTATTACTCAATTGTACAAATACTTTAGAGGATATTTTTGGCTTAATGTGTGTGTGTGTGTGTGTGTGTGTGTGTGTAAGAAAGAACTTTTTATTTTCAAGAGCAATAGAATATTGAGAAAACATTGCAGCCCAGTCTAGATCAAGTCCATAAGTTTGCCCATATGTCCCATAGGAATCTATAAATTCCTCTTTAGACTCATGAAACACAAAAAATGATGCTGAATGCAGGAGGACCATAGGCCAGTGGATGCAAAGTCCTGTGGATTCTGTGGTGGTAGAAGCACCTCAGCACTGGCAGGAGTCTCCAGTCCCAGGAAATAGTATCTATCCGTATAATGTCATGTGTCTTGTCAGCAAGGGATCCTTCAGGCAGTGAGCACAGAGAGTATCTCCCACCTTCAAAGAGAAATACAGGAGTTCCCAGAATCCTCAGGAAAAGTCCCGGCCCACACACAGGCCTCACTGACTGTGACCTGATTGGCAGACCAGACTCCACCCCTTTACTCTTAATCCTTTCAAATTGACAGGGAAATTGTAAGTATGCAAATTATCTCAATGAAACAATTAGAAATATATATATTAAGAGTTATTATTATCATTACATTATTTATTTTTATATCATTTTATTGGGTGCTCATACATTGCTCTTCATCATACATAGTTCAATACATAGATACATATACTGTGTTGGCTTAATTTTTAAAGATTATTTCAGGGCAATAGTTTCATCGAAAGAATATGGAAGGAACAATCACTATTTAAAAAAAAAGAAATGATAATAATTCAGTGAGTAATATATGATCAAGAGTTGATGGTAAAAAAAAAAAAAGTTGATGGTATTGAAGGGAAAAAAACAACAACAACAAAGCTGCCCTGAAGGCATTGCTGAAAAACCAGACTCCAAGAATTAACAGAATACCAATGGGAATGTTTCAACAAACAGAGGCAACACCAGAGGCATCTTGTGACAAGTCATTTGGAAGACAGTGACCTGGCCAGCTGACTAGACAATAGTCCTATTGTGGCTCCTCCAAGGAAGGGTGATGCAGGAGATTAGAGAAAATATCATGAAGATCCTACATTGATAAAGATTTACTAAAGATAATTTACAAACTGTGGCTGCAGCAGTGCAGAGAAAGGGAGCTGCCAGAAAGTCCAGGCAGATTCACAAGAAATAGAATGAGAGATATCATTGCTTAGCTGAAAGCAGAGAACATCAAAAAGATGCTCACCCGTATTTTACTCACTACGCAAAAGTATTCGACTGCGTGGATCATAACAAACAGTGGGGAAAATAGTAATTCCAGAACACTGTGCCCCTGGGGAACCTAGAGGTAGTTTTGTTGTTGCGACCATGCACCGCAGATTGAATCACGCCTACACGGGCAATTCAGTGACATCGATTGCAAGATTCACGTTGTGCGGCCATGGCCACTCTCCTTGTTTGAATTTGTTCCTTACCCGTCAAAATAAACCTACTCCCTGATTACTTTCCTATCAACTCTTTCAAGATACTGTTGTCACTTTGATTCTGTACAGCTAGTTCTTTTATTTTGTTGTTTTGTTTTGTTTTTGTTTTTTGAGGGGGCATCACTGCTCTCCGGTGGTGGGAGTAGGAGGCCCAGCCCCACTGCTGGAATTGAACCTCTGTCCCACTGGGCCGCAGTCCCGCGCACAACCACTACGCCACTGGGGCTCAGCCCACAGCTAGTTGTTAAAAACAGCAGACTGCCCAATGCAAGCTTTCTTTACTAATGAAGTCAAATGATCCATTCATTAAAGAAAACTTTAGGAGATAAATATATACATATATGTATGTATATATAATAGTTCATTTGCACATATTTCATACACCATACAATTTAATCATTCAATCATATCAAGATTTTTGCAATCCTCACCTTAATCCATTTAAGAACATTTTCTTCTCTTACTCATATTTGTTGATTCCCCAGGCCCCCACCTCCCCCATCCTCTCCTCTCGTGGCCTTAGGCAGTTATCAATCGTTACTGTATCGCTTTATATATCTTGGATTCCATATGCAGAAAAATATATAAAATGCAAGAAGAAAGCAAACAAATAAGCCAACATCCACTAGATAAAACAGAAAAACTCCAGTAAGAAAAAGCAGAGGGGGTTGAGCCCCGGTGGCGTAGTGGTTGTGCGCAGGACTGCGGCCCACTGGGACGGAGGTTCAATTCCAGCAGTGGGGCTGGGCCACCTACTCCCACTACCGGAGAGCAGTGATGCCCCCTCCCCCCCCAAAAAAAAGAAAAAGCAGAGGGCTGAGCCCCGGTAGCATAGTGGTTGAGTGCAGGACTGCGGCCGACTGGCTTGGCGGTTCAAGTCCAGCAGCAGCAAGGCTGGGCCTCCCACTCCTACCAGAGGGCAGTGATGGCCCCCCAAAAAAAAAAAATTAAAAAAATAAAAGAAAAAGCAGAAAATATTTTAAAATGCAAACAACTTTAAAATGGGTCAAAGGGAGATCAAACGATAACGTTTTACATTTTCTCCCACAGAGCTGCTGCTGAGTTGATAAGGCTTTCCCTTTTAACCTAACTGCCCTGGCTATTATCAACTTGCTAATGATCTCTGGCTGACAGTAAGTCTATTATCCTTGACTAAGGTAAGAGGGGTTCCATCAGAGGCTTAATCTACGTGGGGATCCTGCAGATGGATTTGGTCTTCCACTATCAGCCATAGATGTCTGCAAACCAGGTGTTCACAATCAGCTCTGATACCATTTTCTCCTTTGGATTTGGATTATAGTATTTATGATCCTTGGATCACACAGGTTGGTGCGCTTCTTTCATGTGGACTTAGTTGATGGCTCACTCGGGTGACTAATTGTTTGAAGACATGGCTTTAAGATCCCAGATGCTACTCTTTCTCATAGCCAGGTACCATTTGGTTTCTTGACAACACTTATATAGCACTTGTATCTTCAGTGGTCTCGTGGAGGTGAGCATGAAGAGGATTCACGGGAGGGTCTAAGGGATATTTGGGGTTTAAGGCTTAAATCTTATTTAGGACAAAAGTTTCATATAGGAAGTCTGTATTTCATGAGGATTTGAAAAGCTGTTCTGCATTTCCCCCCTCGATAAGGTTTTTCCTCTAGAATCCTTTAGCAACATGGTTAGTAATGGCTGCCAGGCACCACCCAGATCTTACGGTCTCAGCAAAAGAGGCAGTTGTTCTTTAAGGTAATTAGACACATGTTTACTTTCTCCTGTTATTGCTTCTAGGATAATTGTTGTGCATGATTGCGTCCAAGCTTTGAAGACCCCAGGCCCTAAGCAGCTAACTGTGGTCAAACAGAAGAACTAAGCACAGTGTTACGTCAAATACCTGGTGGGGGGGGGGGTTGTTAATGAAATCCTGATCCCCAAATCTCCAACCCAAGAAGCCAAGTCCCTTGAGGTGTTTGGTTGTACCTTGGTAGCCTTAACAGCAGCTGCTCCTTTTGCTATTGTTATAAATATATCTATTACATGACATTACCAACTCAGCTTTTTGCAGTATACAGTGCACTGATGTATATTGCATTAATTGACTATGCAAATGTTCTCCTTAGCTGATGGACATCCCAATTAGGGACTCTAATTGGTGATGACGACCCAAAGTTAGAACTCATAGAAACATCCCCTCTGTGGGAAGGTAAACAAAAATCAAACACTGTTGTACAAAATCAGGTGACAAATACACCTGGATTGACCTTAGAACTAGATAGAAAAGGGAGGCGGAAAATATCCTTGAATAATTTATAACAATAAGCCAGCTGTGCTCACCAGGACGTATGCAGATGCCAGCACCTCCTTCACCCCAGATTATCTTAAGCGCAACCACCTAGCCGCGTGCTTCTATGCTCTACAGAGAGAGCGTAAGGTGAGGCATTCTATTGTTTTAAACCGCCAAGTTTTAGGTACCCTGCTATGCAACAGATAACTAGCATGCAGTGGGATGTTAACGTATGTGTCTACTTGGCTAATCTATGTTTTGCTGTGGTTTGGCAGACACTATATAATTACCTGTCATCTTGTACTCTGATGGGAGCAGCCAATCAGTTGAAAGGGGCGTTCCCATGGCAGAGGTGTGGGGTGTGGGCAGTGAGACCTATATGCACTATATACATGGATGTTAAGGCTTAGTTCACGCTTTGTCACGGTTAGGTCCTCTTCTCATTGCCGGACCTCTTGTTTGTGGCACAAGAGCCTGAAGAAGTCTTGGACCTACCACCTCACCTGCAGATTTTTGATTTTCCAGCATGGGAACCCCATGGTGGAAGCCTTGGTGTCATAGTGGGTCATGCAGTGGGCTGTTCACCACAAGGTCAACAGTGTGAAATGGCTAGCTGCCCTGTGGGAGAGGGTTGAGGCTTTCTATTCCCCTAGAGAGTCATAGTCTCAACCCCACAAGGGCAAGTTCTACTCCGGTCTACGGACTGCTGTGAGTCAGAAATGAATTGAAGGGAATGAGATTGGCTTTGCAATCCCAGGAGCCAGCAGAGGCTCCACTCTGCATTTGAACCTGGAAGTGCGGGGCTCGCGCTGGCCTCAAGCATGTGATCTGTCTGAGGTCTTTGGCCTGTTCCCTAACCCTGGCCTTTGGAACTTGCCAGTTCCCACAATTGTGTGAGCCATTGTCTTGAAGTAAATGTCTCTTAAAGTTTATATGTCCGTGCCTCACTAGTGTGCTTCTCTGGGACTCTAGCCTCAGTCACCCACACTTCATAAGGATGTGTGGTCTGAGTGAATGCTACCTTGTGCTGTCAAACCCCGGGTTAGGAAAAGTAGGATGCATTTGAAGTGAGTGAGTGTGGTTTGGGTTTGGTGACGTCAAAAATTTGTCAAGTGTCAATGTGGCAACTGGTAGAAGAGGTTACAAAAGTTCTTATCAAGAATTTGTTTTCAACTCAGGTTTAAAGTAGATCCTAAGGAAAATAAACTCACTACTGGGTTTAAAGTAAATCCTAGGAAAATAAATTCACTGCCATTGAGCTGACGTCAACTCACAGGGACCCTACAGGACATGACAGGACTGTCCCTGGGAGTGTCCGAGACTGTAACTCTTTTGGGGAGTAGGAAGCCCTGTCTTTCTCCCACCCAGTGGCTGGTGGTTCCAAATGCAGTCCTTGACGTTAGAAGTCTCCCTTGTGAGCACACCGCTACCAGGGCTCCTCAAGGAAGAGAATGGTTCACATCAAAATCACAAAATGCTGCACAACATGGGGTACAGAATCAACGTCACTGAGGTACACCTGTAAAAGAAGCTAAATTTGCAAATATTTTATTGCATAGATACTTATTTTTACAACACACACACACACATCATCAAGCAAAAAGTACTCAGCATGGGATCTGAAGAGTCAATAGATAGAAGCAGAAATGAAAGAATTCTTATGCAGAATGTATCAGCCAGAGTATAAATGAAAGTTTAGTGTGGCTTAAGAAATAACAGAGGAAATTGAAAGTATGAGCATGAAATAAGAAATCATAAAGAACAAGTAAAAAGATTGTTTATAAGACAAAGTGGAATATCTTTAAATAAAAAACAATGTGGTCTTACATTCAAATACTAGTTAAACACTCGATTAGACACAGAAAGAGAATAAAGGCCTTGAAAACTAAGTCTAAAAATTTTATCCAAAATGTAGACCATGAATTTTTAAATGCAAAATATGAATGAAGAATTAAGAGATATGGAGGACAAAAATGAGAAAAATCTAACACAAATATCAGTAAAATTCTAGAAAGTGATAATACAGAGTTTAAAAAGTAAAGCAACATTTGAAGATAAAATGGCAGGAAATTTTGAGGATTGTTGAAGTCTATATATACATATGTATATATATATCAATCCTCAAATCTATACCACTTAATACATTCAGAGAGTATAAATAAAAGAAATTTAACAAGGACATCAAAATTTAACTGTGAGGCCTGAGCCCTGGTGGCGTAGTGGTTGTGCGCGGGACTGCGGCCCACTGGGACAGAGGTTCAATTCCAGCAGTGGGGCTGGGCCTCCTACTCCCACCACCGGAGAGCAGTGATGCCCCCCCCAAAAAAATTTAACTGTGAATCGGTAAGGAAAAGCATAGTACAACAGTAAATGACATAATTAAAATAAAAGCAGACATTAATTAAAAATATAAAGTACATTAGAAAGGTATCCATAAAACAAGCCACGTTTTTAAATTGCCAAAATTATAGCATAATTAATGATAGATATTTTAAAGCAAGTTTCCATATAAATAATATTAGGAATGCAATTATTACTACCTTAATGTATGCTAAATTATAGGTGGCTTGTGAAGAACTTTCTGGCAATAAATTAGTAAACTTACATGAAATGAACACTGAATTAGGATATCTTCAGCTTCACATTACAGAATACTTGATCAGTAGTTGAGCAATACAGACATTTGATTTAATATGTAGGGTAGATTTGTGAACTGTAATCTAATGCTGCTTGCATAGATGGGAACTAATCATTTTTTAAATACATCTCTTTAAAAAACATTTATACAGAAAAGTGCACTAGTCTAGTGCACAGCTCAAAACATTTTCATAAAGTGAACACACCCAAGTAGCCAGCACAAGATACAGAACACTACCATAATATCAAAAGGTCCCTGTGGCAATGATAATGTAAAGTTGACTCCTCACGAGTGCTTAAGAGCACACATGAATTTAGTTTCCTTACAGTTGAAAAGCAGCAAACCTTTTTTGGCCTATCCTTTCCTGAAAATATTACATACTGAAATATTTGCTTTCTCTTAGAGTTAATCTTGCTGCCTTGCCTTTGCTGCTTCTAAGATTGCTAACTCCATCACTGTCTACTGAGGGTCCCAAGCGGAGCTTCCTATATTTGAACTAAGACCAATGTTCTAATTCAAGACCCAGAATGCAGCAGTAGGTACACCTGAAGGTCACCTATGACCTACATAGTGGTTTTGTTGAAGGATGTACTTGTCTTGCCAGACATGTGCAGCTTCATCGTTGTAGAAGTTCAAGCGTCAAAGTCTTCACATAATTATAGTCACCTGTCAAGGTCAAAATATATGATGCCTTAAGATTTAAAGCCTCTTGCAAAAGTTAAGAGCTATCTACACAACCGTAAAAAACTATCTTGTTGGGCTGAACCCCGGTGGCGTAGTGGTTATGCCCGGGACTGCGGCCCACTGGGACGGAGGTTCAATTCCAGCTCCCCAGGAGCAAAGGCTGGGCCTCCTACTCCCACCACCAGAGGGCAGTGATGCCCAAAAAAACAAAAAAACCAACCCCCCCAAAAAAAAACCTATCTTGTTTAACATAAGCCTCTTTAAATGGCCAGAATCAAAACATTTTAAGTATTCAAAAGTCTAAAGCCCAAAGCTACATACTTAAGTTCATCAAGAGCCTCTTTGTGTGCATATTTTGCCATGCAAGATTTAACTCTCTGTTGCTTATTTGCTAACATTCACAGCCCATTATATTGGATGTTGGAGTCTTTGAAGCTTTATCGTCAAAATTACTACAAGGCTCATTCCTGTAACTCTTATATTTAAATCATTTTATTGGGGTTTGTACAGCTCTTACACAATCCATCCATCCATCCATTATGTCAAGCACATTTGTACATATGTTGCCATCATCACTCTCAAAACATTTTCTTTCTGCTTGAGCCCTGGGTATCAGGTCATTTCCCTCTTCCCCTCCCCCTCTCCCCTCTTTGCCTCCCTCCCTCCCTCCCTCCCTCATGAATCCTTGATAATTTATAAATTTTATTTTCATGTTTTACACTGATCACTGTCTCCTTTCACACATTTTTCTGCTGTCTGTCCCACTGGGGAGGGGTTATATAAAGATCATTGTGATAGGTTCCCCCCCAACACACACCTTATTCTTATTCTCCTGGCATCACTACTCTCATTATTGGTCTTGAGAGGTTTAACTGTCCTGGATTCCCAGTGTACATGCTCTGGTCTAGCAAGATTTATAAGGTAGAATTGGAGTCATGAGAGAATTGGGGGAGGAAGCATTCAAGAACTAGAGAATGTATGTTTCATCAGTGCTACACTGCACCCTGACTGTCTGGTCTCTTGCTTGTATCCCTGTTGTGAGGGGATGTCCAACTGTCTGCAGATGGGTGTTGGGTCTCCACTCCATGCTCCCCTCATTCACATTGATATGGTTTTTTTTGTTCTGGGTCTTTGGTGCCTGATACCTGATCTGATCAATACTTCATGTTCACACAGGCTGTTGTGCTTCCTCCACGTGGACTTTCTTTGCTGAGGTATCAAATATGGTGTCAATTTCAAGATTAAGAGTGTAGGAGTGGAGTCTAGCCTGTCAATCAGGTGATAGCCAATGAGGCCTTTGTGTAGGCATAGCCTTCTGCTGAGGATTCTGGGAACCCCTGCATTTCCTCTTTGAGGGCAGAAGACACTCTCTCTTGGCTCACTCCCTGAGAGGCATCCTTGTGGAGAAGACGCATGGATAGAGGCAGATGGAGCAGATCTCTTGAGGCAGAGAAGCCAGGAGATCCTTGCCAGCAATGAGATTCTTACACCACTGGATCCACAAGACTTTCCACCCACCAGCCTGTGATATTCCTGCATTCGGTGTCATTGCATGTGTTCCATAAGTCTGAAAATGACTTTATTGATTGGTATTGGATATAGGGGCTAATATTGGACTATAGACTTGATTTGGTCGGGCTGGGATGTCTTCTCAAAATTCAATTACTCTAGTATATAACATTCTTTCTTATATACATATGAGTGTTCATGAATTTGTTTCTCTAGTCTACCCAGACTAAAACAGTTGATTCTCAGCTAGATGACCGCTTGTTTACCTTCAAGTCTTTAAGATCCCAGAAATACTATATCTTTTGAGAGTCAGGCACCATCAGCTTTCTGCACCACATTTGCTTTTGTAACCATTTTGTCTTCAGCGGACTGAGAAGGTGAGCATCAAAAATGCTGGATTATTAGAACAAGTCCTTCTTGCTTTGAGGGAATACTTGACTAGAGACCCAATGTCTGTTGCTACCTTAATACTTAACATATAAATATATATACATAGTTATAGTTCTCTATGGTTATGTATAAATATATTTACATATGTACATACCTGTACTTAGACCTCTATAAATGTCCTTTGCCTCCTAATTCTTTCCTCTATTTTCATTTACTTTCCTCTTGCCCCACTATCGTGTTCAAACTTCATAAATTTTATATCCTACGGTATGGAAGAGAATAATCTAGAAATTCTCATCTCTATAGGGAAGCCAACTTGCCAGAGGAATAAATTGAGGAAGAATTTTTTTCTCCAAAATTTTCTTTTCCTCTCCCTAGAATAGATAAGAGTGAGGGGATCAATAGAGGCCAGGAAAGTTATTTTAATTAAACTTTCCTCAGATTGGAGTACAAACACCAAGTATTAGAAAGATATATCCCCCTAAGTATATTGATTCCACATATCAGAAAACCATGCAAATTTTGGACAGTCATTTCTTAGTACATAAAAACTCTAGGATAATGACTGCTAGGCTCAGAGAATGGAGTTGTAAACTGTGCACACAATTGTCAAATAACTGCAGCACCGATCAGAGTGTGCAGGGATGAAACCAAGAAAATACATCCTCCTCTGATAATAGTCAAGTTTGCCTCAGGATGCCAGAAAGAAGGCAGAGGGAAGATGAAAGGATAGCAGGACAAAATGAAAAGACCACACGAGATAAGAAAAAAGAGCCGCGTAAGATGCAAGAGAGCAGAAAGCAACCCACAACAACTAAATGCAAAGACAGTAAAGTGTGGCACCAACCTACACTTTATGCAATAGATGGCGTAAGGGGAAAATATGACGATTTTTTAAATGTGGAGGAAAAAAGAAGAGATGAAATAACAAGTGAAAAGATGACAGAGATAGAGGACAGAAACAGAAATGCTAAGTCAAGGTGATTGACTAGACAGATTTATTACTCAGACTCTTTAACAAAGACCTAAAAAAAAACAAGGGAAACAGCTATGGAAAAAGAGTTCTGGAACCTTGAACTTCAAAGGAAAGAATAAAGAAGCAGTTCAAATACCAAAAGGAGGAAGAAACTGAACAAAAACAGTGAACCAGGAGACATGAAGTGTGTCGTAGGGAGTGATGAAGCGCCCCTGGCCTGGTCCATCACAGCCATTGTGTATTACTGCAAGGAGTGCTCGGATTGGGGCAGGAACTTGATAACGAGCTCCATTCCTGTGGGTCTGACACTGGCACGTCAGAGTGCTGATGGGCCACTAGAGAACTGTGATCTCCCCGCCATTACCTGACACAACATCCCAGTGACCAGAGTCACAGTGCCCCATCAACCGCCCAGTGGCCAATGAAGCCCTCCCTCACTGATGTCAGCTTCACTCACTTCCCACCGCGGGCAGGCTCTCCACCCTCACCCCACTCCTTTGGCAGCCAGAGGCATGCTCCAGTGACTTGGGCACCACATGCTCCCCCTCCCAGACATCAGCAGGGCACACCCTGCTGTATCAAACGCTGCACACCTGTGGTCTGACTAGGTGTGGCTCAGTTGCTGTCTCTGTCATCCGTAATGCCGGTCTTTGCTGCCTCTGTAATGGGCAGTACCTACACCCTCCACCTCCACAGCCAACGGTGACCTGACCTGCTGAACAGGCTCCCCTCTCACATGCCTCCACAGTTAGCAGCGCTTGCCCCCACGGCCTCTGCCCAGGACACAGCTGTGATGGGTGGCTGGTGCTCATGCCTGTACTCACCACTCTTTATTCTCCTGCTTCTTATTTCTTTTTGTTGTTGTTTTGTTGTTTTGTTGTTTTTTTTGGGGGGGGGCATCACTGCCCTCAGGTGGTGGGAGTAGGAGGCCCAGCCTTTGCTCCGTGGAGCTGGAATCGAACCTTCATCCCAGTGGGCCGCAGTCCCGTGCACAGCCACTACGCCACCAGGGCTCAGCCTCCTGCTTCTTATCTCTTCCCTCTCCCTGATCCTCCCCCTCTTTTTTTTTTTTTTGGAGGGGGCATCACTCTTCTCGGTGGTGGGAGTATGAGGCCCAGCCCCACTGCTGGAATTGAACCTCCGTCCCAATGGGCTGCAGTCCCGCGCACAACCACTACGCCACCGGAGCTCAGCCCTGATCCTCCCCCTCTTTTCATTTCTCTCACTCCCTATCATATTTTCCCTCCATTGGCCAGTGACCCTACCAAGCTGTGCCTGTCACATCTACTATCCTTCGCCCTGTGGGTGGCAGATGCCACCACCTGCTCCAGCACCACTGGGCGGATGACAGATGGTGATCAACATCTACTTAAACTTAGCTGGGTAGGTGTTCACAGTTCCACCCACTACCAAATCCATCCTGGGACAGATGGTGCGCACCTGGATTATCAGAAGAGGCCAGCTTCTGATGTATATAGTATGGGTTCAACAGGCGCGGTTGTCCAGCGACAATTATTATTTATTTTAATAGAGAGCATGAGAGAGAGAAACAATAAGAGTCAGACACATTTCACATCAGGGTAGCGTGCTCACCTCCACCCCGCTTGGTGGTCCACGTAGAGAGAGAGTAGGGGAAGGGATTACATGATGAGGGAGAGGGGCTGAGAGCATTCGGCACTCGGGGGCAGGAGAGAGAGCGAACACACGAATTCTGTCGTCACTGGTAAGGACAGGTAGCAAGACGTGGCTGTCATAAGGGCTATCTGGTGACAATGGCTTAGGGTTGCCTACATGACTAAGGGGAGAGGGATGTGATAAGGGAAAACCTCAGACTCCTGGGGGTTGATAAACAGGTCTGTCAATGACAGGAGTCATTGACAATGGTTCTTGAAACCCGCCAACAGGCTTCGAGGGAAACGAACCATCATCCTAACTTGAGTCACGCATTGAGTCACGCAAAGGCCTCAGATAACTGGGAGCTTCGGGGAGAATAGCTAACATAACTTACACACTAAATGCTGGTAAATAGGCTGCCTAACATTTTGGAGTATGGAATTGTGGAAAAGTCCTGTCTTCATCCGACACCGTGATGTTGTCAAACTTGTGCCAAAGCAGCATGGTCACTCCACCCAGATATACACACCACTATAAAATACCAGGAGAAGCAAACCAAACATAAAATCATCATGTAAATACAGTAACACTGAGCGGAGACCCAAAGCTCATCTGTAGACAACTGCACATCCCCTTATAGAAGGGTCACAAGGAAGAGATGTGTGCAGTATAGCAGCTATGAAACATACAACTTTCCTCCAGTTCTTTAACGCTTCCTACCCCCCGGCCCCAACATGACCCCAATTCTACCATACATATCTGGCTGGATCAGAGCACGTACACTGGTTCAAACAAGAGCTCAAAACACAGGACCAATAAAACCCTCAGGACCAATAATGAGAGTAGTGATGCCAGAAGGTAAGGGTAAGGTGGGGAGGGGGGTGTAAAAGGGGGTAAATGATCACAATGATTAACATATAACACAAACCACAAGGGATTGGAAAACAGAAGAGTGGGTAAAGGCAGTCAGTGGTTGGTGTAAGACATGAGAAAAATAATAATCTATAAATCATCAAGGGACCACGAGGGAGGGAAGGTGGAGAAGGGAAAAGAGCTGGTACTAAGGGCTTAAATAGAAAGAAAATGTTTTGAACATGATGATGGCAGCATATGTACAAATATGTTTGACACAAAGGATGGATGGATGGATGGATGGATGAATGGTGATAAGAGGTGTAAGACTCCTCAATAAAATGATTTAAAATAAATTCATAGTAACAATAAAAATATGGTAACACCACAATGTCTCAGAGACAACAAATAAGTTCAGTCATTAAAAAAAAGAAGCAAGGAGAAGTGTGAAGAAGGACTAGCGCAAGCACTCGAATCACCCCATATCCTGCTCTGGCACCCCTGCCCCGTCACCACCACGCTCAAGAGAAGGGCTGAGAGGAATGCCAAGGGAGACAAAGCCAAGGTGAAGGATGAACCTCAGAGACAACCAACAAGGTGATCTGCTAAAGCTGCTCCTCCCAAACCTACCGAGGGCCCACGCAAAGAAGGGAGACAGGTACCCAGAGAGGACAGCTGGTGTTGGCAGAGCCCTGCAGAGATGCCAACACAGAGGGAGGCACAGAAAACCAAGGGTCCTGGAGACGCTCAGGAAAGTGGGGGCACTTTAATTATTGTTCTTCTGGGGACTGACCAGTTTGAAATTCAATTTTAGTCAACTTTTATAAAAACGCAGAATTTTATCTAACTTTTTAAAATCTCAAATTGCATGCGCACACAGCCCTTCACTGCTGTTCATGTTCCAATACTAAATCAATGTGGAAGAAAACATCTTTCTCTTCTAGGTCTTCTTTGTGTTTTTTTTTTATTCCCCACCCCACCCCCCCTTTTTTTTTTAAGTGAGTCAATGGACTAACAGTTTTATTGGAGAAGAGAGTCAGTCCTCTCCTCATCCCCCACCCCCTCCTATGTGGTCCTGGTGTCATCACTGGCAGGATCCAGCATTGGTGACCAGAGAGTAAACTACCCATGCCATGTAATTTTGAGAGACTTCCTTTTGGTTCCCAGGAGAAGGGTGTCCTGAGGTGGACACACATTAGTCACCTTGGCACAAACACCTTGTGACAGGGAACAAAGTAGAATTTGTTTTCACATCCTCATACCCACTTCTCCCTCTCTGCCTTCAGCATAGACTTGACTCCCATAAAGCCAGAGACCTGGTGGGACTTGACCTCAAATTATTGGTTGTTAGTGCTGTATCCTGGGCGACCTGAACTTTCCAGGGATCCCATCCTCATAGCATCCCTCAAAAGAGCAGCAGCTCCCTTCCTCAGATTGTGGATCTCCAGATTGGTCATTCTGATGTCTTTATATCATTTTCTGAAAGTCAGAGCTGGCTCATGAAAAGTTGTTAAATGACATCCTGTACATGAAATGCCAAGCCCTCACTCTAAACTTTACCCGTTCAGAGCATCAACAGAAGGCTCCAGTGGGTTTTCTGATTTGGGGAGTCCATTGAAGAAGGGAGTTGGAAAGTTGCTGTATGCTGTTAGCATGCTCTGCCCGAATGCCATGATTGCTCATGAAAAGTATCTCTAGTAAAGCTGGATATATTTTGGCTTGGGGGTGGGAGGGGGAGAGGGAGAAAAAAAGAGAGCAAGACAAGATTCAAGAATGTGATCAAGAAAAAGAGGCTTACAGCGGGAGAAATGATAATGGAGCTATCTGACACACTCAAAAGACTTAGCTACACGATCCTCCAGAAGATCAAGGAAAACACAGACAAGACCTTAAGAAGAGTCCAGGAAAAAAACAGAACCTTAAAGTGAACAAAGAAACAGACAAGTAGGAATCACACAAAAATAGCAACCAGACATCCAGAAGATGAACAACACGATTTTGGAGACAGATAACAAAAGGACCATTGAGTAGAATTTAGTTCATAGAAGACTAGATTAGTGCATTAGAAGGCAAATCTGTTGGCACCAATCTGCATGAGGAAAAATAAAGAAGAATAAAGAAAAATGAAGGAAATGAAAACATTACGTGAAACAGTATCAAGAAGTAAAAATTTACATGTGATCAGAATTTCAGAACAGGGGAAGGCTAAAATAACCAAAATGAGAATTGTGGAAGGTTTGCTGACCCAGAACTTCCATAATATGAGGAAGGACATGATATCAATCTAAGAAGTACGAAATTATATCCATCAACAAACCTTATACTGGATAGGCCCAAAAGAACATTACCAGGATGTATATCATAATCAAGCTGTCCAAAACCAAGATAAAGGAATTCTAAGCTCAAAAAAAAAAAAAACGAAGCTCTGAATCCTTAACAGAAATTACATAGGCAAGAAGGAAATGAGATGACACATAAAATATCCTGAAATTTAAAAATGCCAAGCAAGAATTAGATATTCAACACATGGTTCTTCGAATATGTAGGACATTTCCGGATAAATGGAAATTAAGCAGAGTTGTAAAAATCACACTGGTCTTTTAAGAAATGCAAAAAGGAGTCCTTTGAACAGAGAACCAACAAGATCAAACAGCAATCTGAGATAAAGACACATGACAACATCATCTATAAAGAATTTTTAAAACTAACTAATGTTAGAATCTTGACAAAGGGAGCAGAGATGTAGACAAAAGCAAGTACAAAGCCAGCGGAAGGACTGAGTGGGATTGAAGAGCCCTGTGGCATAAGGATTATGCACTGGGCTGTGATTTGGATGGTCGGCAGTTCAAAACCATCAGTAGCTTCTTTTTTTAAAAAGAAGAAATAATGATGTTAAAATTCATTCCTGAAACACTCAAGAAGAGCATTTTAAGAAGTCCAATTTCTGAGAAATGGATTCATCAGATGCATATGGCATAGTGGCTACGTTTGTAAATAAACTTATCCTACGGGGGGGGGGGGGAAGAACAGACTTTTTAACTTAGGGGGAAAATTACAGGGTAGTGGTAGTTACATAATCTGGTGTCAATTTGGGACATGGGAGGATTAAGGAGTAGAGTCTAGTCTATCAACCAGGTTATAGCCAATGAGCCTCTGGGTGGGCATGGGAATTTCTGTATTTCCTCCTTGGAGGTGGGAGACACTATCACTCTCAGCTCACTTCCTGTGAGACATTCTTGAAAGGAAGTCACATGGACCTACCCTGATGCAGCCCTGGGAAATGAAAGGGCCATGTGGAGACCCCTGCCAGCACGGAAATGCTTCTATCACCACTGGAGTCACAAGGCTTTGCACCCACTGGCCTGTGATCATCCCGCAATCAATGTCATTGCATGTGTTTTGTGAGTCTGAAGAGAATGGCAGAGATTGGTTCAGACATATGGGCTAACATCAGACTTATGGACTTGATCTGGACTGGGTTGGGATGTTTTCTCAATATACAACTGCTCTTGCATATACATATGCATACACGTAATTGCTCTTTCTCAAACATCTCACCCAGACTAACACAAGAGTAATCCCAAAGAAAATCAAGAAGCCTTCTAACTGAAATAAAAAAGAAGAAAATCATAAGGATTCAGTAAATACAAAATCTATAGCAACAAAGACGATCTGAAACAAAATGAATTAAGCACAGAAACACACAGAACCAAAAAATCATTGATTTCTGTGGTGGAGTGAAACTTCTTGATATGGTTCCATGTCTCTGTAACTTCCACTAAATGATTGGGTGGGACTATGCACAGACATGTCTAACACTCGTACAGGGATCGGTCGGTTTTAGTTGCTATGCTTCAGGCCAGGACCACCTGAAAAGAGCATGTTCATGATCTCTGTGGCAGAGACCGAGACTGTGACACCAGAAGCTGTGACACAGAGACCACGGGGCAGAGAAGAGGAGCGAGGCCAAGAGCAAAGACCACGAGCTAGACTGGAGGAGAAGGCCTGAGACTGAGACTGAAGCAGAGAAGCAGGCAGGCATCCTAGCCCATGGAGACAAGGCCAAGGGGCCGTGTGGCTGAGAGACTGAGGACTGGGGAGAGACTTGGCTCAGGGTGGAGGAGAAGTGTTGCTGTGGACCATTGACTCTATCTTTGCTGTTTATTGATCCTGGCTAGTGGTAACTTGCAAATTCCTCTGATGAACCCCCTTAATTGTGAGTTCTGTGTGGCCATGGCAGAGAGTTTCTGGACACCGTAGAGAAATAGAGAGTGGTGGGAGGAGCAGTTGGTAGGTAAAGAAAGATGGAGGGTGGACGCATGTCTGACCACTGCCAACACGCAATAGGGAAGCTGGAGAAGGTGGCCTTTCCTGAATCATTGTCAGGACATCACACACACACACAATGACAACAGTAAATCCACACCTATGATAACACCGAGTATATATGGGTTAAATGCACCAGTTCAGCGGGGAGTAGTATAAGGGATAAGAAAACAGAATCTAGAAATGCACTGCCTACAGGAATAAAATAGTTTTTAAAACCTCACTAACAAAGGATGGGGAAAATATATCAAGCAAATATCAACCAAAAACCAAAGAGAATGGCAATATTAATTTCTGATAAAATAGACTTCAGGGCAAAAAATCAGCAGAAGGGAAAAGGAAAGACATTATATAATCATTAAAAGATCAATCAGCCAGGAGACACAACCATAATAAATATCTGTATGCTCAATGAAAGAGTCCCAAGATCCATAGCTCAAATATTTATGGAACTGAAATTGAAATGTTTATAGAATTGAAATTGAAATGTTTATAGATAACACTATAATAATAGTAGGAGACTTTACCACAACTGATGAAGGACAGAAAAATGAAGAAGAAAATCAATGAAGATACAGAAAATCTAAACAACACAACCAACCTCATAGACAAATTCAGAACACTTTAAGCCCCCCAAAAGCAAGACACATTATTTCCCAGTGCACATCGATCATTCTCAGGAAAGGACCATATGTTAGAACAGAAAACAGAGAAGCAATAGAAAGGACAAATAAGTCTAGAAGTTAGTTCCT
Source organism: Nesogale talazaci (assembly GCA_004026705.1). Lineage (NCBI taxonomy): Eukaryota > Metazoa > Chordata > Mammalia > Afrosoricida > Tenrecidae > Nesogale > Nesogale talazaci. The sequence goes on along the minus strand of PVJH01032198.1, from coordinate 858 downwards.
TGAAAAAATTAATAAAATTGACAAGCCACTAGCAAATTTAACAAAAATTTTTAAAGGAAAAGAGAAAATGCAAGTTAGTACAAATAAAACTAAATGGGTAGTGTCGCAATAAAACTCAAAAGGTAATGACAGAAAGAAAAAAAGGTAAAGACAAAATCCTAGAAAACCGTACTCCAACAAACTTAAACCCCAGAAGAAATAGACAAATTATAGAAAAATAGCCTACTTAAATCACACACAGAGGTAGAAATGTTTGTAAACAAATGTTTGTAAACAAAAGGTAAAATGAGGCAGGTCATTAAGAAAACAAAAGTCTCCGAACAAAAGCAAAAATCCTGGTCCAGATGCTTTCCTTGGAGAATTCTACCAAACATTCATAGAAAAGCTAACACCAGGGCTGAGCCCCGGTGGCGTAGTGGTTGTGTGCAGGACTGCAGCCCACAGGGTTGGATGTTCAAATCCAGCAGCAGCTCTCCAGGAGCAAGGCTGGGCTTCCTTCTCCCACCAGGGCAGTGATGCCCCCCAAACAAAAACAAAACAAACAAAATACACAAGAAAAGCTAACACTAATTCTACTCAAATTATTCCAGAATGTAGAAAAATTGGAAGACTCCCAAATTAATTTTATAAAGCCTGCATAACCCTGATTTCAGTCAGGTAAAGACATAACTAAAAAGAAATTAGAAACCAATATCCGTCATGCACATGTTAGTTAAAAATCCATTCTGACTCAAAGTAACCCTAGATACAAGAGAAAAAAACGCTGATAAAGACACTGTCCTTCATCCCCAGCATCACTGCTACACCTGGGGCCATTGCTGCAATCACAGTAGCAGTCCATCTCAGTGAGAGGTGAAA
>PVJH01032197.1:0-22921 GCA_004026705.1 Nesogale talazaci | reverse complement strand
GTTGGGGGGGGTGGCGGTTGAGCAAAGACAGAGAGAGAGGAGGATGGTGGAGGCGGAACACAGGCAGGTTGCTATGAATGGGGAGAACCAGCTTGGATTCAAAAATGGGGGCCTGGAGTCAGGGGCCAGGAGGCAGCGGCTCCTTCTCCCAAGGAAACGCAGAGAAAAACCCCCGGAATCACTGCAGGGCCCACCTGGCTCCCCAACTCCAGGAGGGTGGCTTCCGCCCCAGCCCTCACCCCCACAAGGGTCTCCAGGCTCAGGCAGGGTCCTTCCCTGGTCTTCAGGGACTTGGAACTTAAGGAGTCCCAATCCCTTTCAGCCTCACTTTCCACATCTCTCTAATGGGGATAATAAAAATTCTTCTGGCACGGGAGAGATCTTAACGAGACAGTGGGTGTGAGTACTTTGGAGGCTGTGTGAGGGAGCCTCAGCGCAGCGCACCTGGTAGCTGTTACATCCTTGGGGCTCAGGCAGCAGCGGGGAGAGACTAGGAACAAGGGACTCTATGGAGGGTCGTGAAACTGGCCTTGCAGCAGAGGCATCTAAGTGTTTCCACCTGGTGGGCACAGGCTCCAACCAGAACAGGGGAGCGAGGCGGAGTGGAGAGAAAGCCAAACCATGTCTGCAGAGAAGAGAGTGGCGGGATTCTGGGCACCCGTTGTGGGGAGTTAGGGCCGAGGACTTGGGTTGTGAGCCCCAGTGATGAGAACTGAGAGGCGAAATGCGGTGTAAGCTCCCTGAGTCTCTTGACTCCAGACCTTCAGTGCACCGATTCCTCCTGCCGAGTCTTCACAGGCTCACGGCTATGAGAAAGGAGAGTCCCACGCAATTCCCAGGGGATCTTAGGAGTAAACGGGTTTGGATGTGCTTGACATTTTGCATACCGCATGCCTGAGATGGGATTGGTTCTTAAGGGGTCCTTCCCAACCACTTGGAAGCAGACCCCTAAGCTCAGAGACCTGGAAGACTCCTGCAGTGTAGACATGACAGCTGCTCCCTCTGGAAGCGCCACTAGGGAGTAGTGGGGCTTGGGCTGTGGCCTTGGTCTTTGAACAGAGGGCCCTAAGAAGCTGGAGCAGAGCCGGCTCATCTTTGGACTCAGGGTCGCATTAAACAGGAAAAAGGCCGATCAAGGAGCCTTGCCTGAGGGCAGACCCAGGCTTCCTCGTTCCCAGACCCTCTTCTGGCCTCAACAGCCCCCATGGTCACCTGGGTAAGACCTCAGTTTCTTTTTGAAGGGGGCCAGGGCATCACTGCCTTCTGGTGGTGGGAGTAGGAGGCCCAGCCTTGCTGCTGGATTTGAACCTCCAACTCAGTGGGCCACAGTCCCGTGCACAACCACTACGCCACCGGGGCTCAGCCGACCTCAGTTTCAAAGCCCTTCCGTTTCCCAAACCCGAGCTCCACCAGGTGCCAGGCCCTATGCGCAGAACCCGGCCTGGGTGTGTGTGTGCCCCAAATTAATTCATCCTGAGAGCCAAACGGTGTCGGGTTCTGTGCTCCAAAGGAGAGCACGTCTCCCTCCGGGCTTGCAGTCCTCATTGTTGCTACTGTTAGGTGTTATGGAGTTGTGAGACGAGCTTCTGCTCGCTGAAATGTTTCATGTGGTAGCCCCTCAATTCCTGCTAACTGCCTCCCCACCTAGGTCAGCCCCAGTAGAACAGATGGCTGTTACCATGGGTCAAGGAGAGAGAAGGGACACAGAGCCCCCCCCACTGCCCCTCCCGTTGTTCTTCCCTCCTTCCTCCCCCAGAGCCATTCCCCTGGCCTCTACCCTTCACGCCAGCCGCCCATGCCAATCTCTACTCTTGTGTCCCGCTCAGCCCATCAACCCGTGCTCCTCAGGGAGCTCCGACAACTGACACAGCTAGTTGCTCTCTCTCTCTCTCTCTCTCTCTCTCTCTCTCTCTCTCTCTCATCTCCTTCTTCCTCGAGTTCTAGTTTGGATCCCAGAGACTAAAACTTCACCTTCCCTGTCCCCCCCGCCCCCTCAAGAGACTTCTTCAGAATTCTTCTCTGTGCTGTGTCTCCAGGCAGTGTGAGATGAGGGCTTTCTGAGGTCATGCTTTAGCTACTTCCCACCAGGTCAAGTCAGACTCGTGGCAAGCCCCGGTGGGGGGAGTAGAGGGCTGCTGCGGCCATCTTCAAGGCTTCGAGCTCTTGAGAGAAGATCACCGGGCGCCTGTCTTCTGAGGCACCACCCTTGGATCGAACCCCTCACCAGCACATCACCAGTGGCACCACCACAAAGCCTGGGTAGACAGAGACCAGGGCTGAGGCATCACTGCACCCTCTGGATAAGCAGGGTCTTTGAAAGGGAGGATGTGTGATGAGTATTTGGTTCACTAATTTTAAGTTGGAAGACGAAGTGCTGCCCCAAGCTGGATGGAATGATCGATGGTCATCAGAAGCTAACCGGAGAGAAATGCTACCCTGTAGGCTCAACACATGTTCCAACCTTTCCTCTTGGAGAGGGAGGGGGCGGGGGGCACACAACAGATTCTTGAAAGCAGGCATTTCCAGCAGAGACAGTTGCAACCATGCAGGGGAGGGGGGGGACTTGGGGTGTAGTAATTTGGACTTTTCTATAGTAGTTGATAAGGAAGGTTTATGGTCCTGGATCAGGAATACTCGGTGTCCTGTGGAGAGTCCCGCACCCACATTACAATGTCATTAGTGGTTAGAAACAAAATATGGAAGTTGATTTTTAAGTAAAATAATAAATCTATTAATCAAAACACTAAAATCATTTAAACTGCAGAAAATATAAGCTATAGTTGGAGTAAAGTTGTAATTATTTAAAATAAATTATATATTTTCCAAGCATTAGGACCATAGACTCTTAAATAATTCAGAATTGAACCTTAAATAACACTTCAGCTTTATTGATATGAATATAATAAATTTTGTATCATGAAACAAGCAAACAAAAAATAACCTTGTAGCCTGTACAATTGTCTGCAGACTGTGCCATGCATTCATGGGGGTGGGGACTTCATGTCATTATCTGAGAAAAGAACACTCCATTTTTTATAAGCAAAGTAGTTCTTCAACGTTTCAATAGACATCGAGTGTGCTGGCAATGGGCTCGGCACTGAGCTCCAGAGAAGAGCACATTTTGTTTGGTTCAAATGTTACCAAGACTCATTCACTATTTCAGAAGCCACCTCACAGACTACCCTTCTTCTATGTTCAAAGTCCCAGAGCCACACACTGGCCCTGCTCGGACTTGGCTGTCATGCACAGGAAGACTCAACAGAAAGCCGGGAGTAGACATCTGACCATGGCAGCGTGTCCTCTGACATTGCTGTGCTCAAGAATTGGCAGCCTGACTACCTCTTATTTTATTATGAACTCCTTTTTGTTCTCATTTTCTTTACCGTGAGAACATTTGAAAGTCATGTGTGCAGAAAGGCCATTTTCATATAGAAAGGGGCATGATAACCTATATGGTATGAGCATTGCTTACGATGATTTATGTAATTATAATACACATAAGCTTCAATGACACTATGATGATACTTATGGATTTCCAGAAGAACAAACAATCTGCTCTGCAGGAAGTGCCGCCTGAATGCACCTTAGATTCATGGATGGGGAGACGCTACCTGAAATACCAGGAGCATGTCCTCAGGAGGGAGGGACATCATGCTTAGTAACGTGAGGGTCAGAGGGGAAGAGGGATGTGTTCAATGAGGTGGGCAACTCCATTGACAAGAGTAACGGGCTCAAACCCAGCAACGGTTGGGAAGATGGTGGAGAAACGGGCAATGTTTGTCCTGTGACACCTCATGCCACCACGAGTCAGAGCCCACTCCGCAGTACCCAACAAAAGTGTTTGACCTTGCCACCTTATCTCAATTATTCTTCATTTACCTCAATTATACTTAGGTATAGAATTTTTACCCTTTTTTTGTGGGCATCACTGCCCTCTGGTGGTGAGAGTAGGAGGCCCAGCCTTTGCTCCTGTGGAGCCGCTGCTGGAATTGAACTTCCATCCCAGGAGTCCAGTCCCGCGCACAATCACCATGTCACCGGGGCTTAGCCAGAATTTTTACTCTTTAATTTTCTCTTCACTTATCCTAGATAGTGGGACGTGGACTTTTAGAAGGCTGAAAGTCTTGGTATATTGCTTCCAACTCAGAGACTTAGAACGATGGGAGCTGGGGATTAGTTCTGAGGACCTGAGGTTGACATCCAGGTATCTGACTTTTGAGCCTGTGCTATTTCTCAAACACATTGCGTCTTTCCAGAAACGAGGAGATGTGGTGAGCTATCACAAAAAGCAAGGAATGTGTCTAAGCCCAAGCCCTTCTGCTGGTTCCATTCCCTGGTTCCATTCCCTGCCCTTCAGCCATCTGCTGGTTCCATTCCCTGGTTCTGTCACCAAACTCCCCCTCTTCTAGGCCTCCTCTGGACAGTGGGGATAAGAATAGATACTTTACAGAGTTGTAACAGTGATTACCTCCAACCCCAGGTCTGAAGTACTTTATAAGGAACTACCAAGCCAACGTGAATGTCATTGTCATTGTCAGAGGAAAGAGCTGTGTGCTCTGAGTTCCCCAGACTCCTCCATCGTCATTAGAAACTCCATGCTCTATAAGGGGAAGGGGAAGAAGTAGGGGAAGGCGAATTCAACACTGAAACTGGGTCCCCGTCCTGGCTCTGTTACACACTTCACAAAGAGCACTAGGTCAATGATAACCCCGTACTGAGATTCCATTTCCCATCTGAAAAAACAAGGCAATTCGACCAGATGATCTTCAAGAGCCTTTCGACTTCGGCTCGCTGGAATTTCAAAATCATTCCCCAACTGCTGGCCTGGGACCTCAGCTCCCTGCCTTTGAAACGAGCCTTTCTTTAAGATATAGATGTCTATAATTTTGCAACAAATGGTCAAGCTCACCAAGGAGCAGCTTTCTCAGCAGCTTCCAGCCCAGCCACTTGGACAGTGAGACTGCTTTCAAAGGGACCGTTCATTATTCTCCCCACCCCTGCCTGCACCCCGACATGGTGAGAAGCTCCAAATTCATGTGAGAAGCTTCCCAAACACACTCAAACTGAGTCCATCTTTAACCGAAGCCCGAAGGCAGGTGAGTGGTTGGTTGTGACGAAGAGAGTGAGCTCAGGTTGTGTTTGGACTAGGAACGTGAGGTGGGGACTAGATAGCCAAGAGGAAGCCAACCAAGGTGACTTCCCAACAAGGTGCATTCTGGACTGACGGGTAGCTACAGATGTGCCAGGGAAGGAGGGCATGGAGAGGTGTGGTCGAGGTAACCTCTGGGGCCAGGCTAAGCCTATTGATTACCCATCAGGTGGTTGTAGGTGGATGAGGCTGAAGGAACACAGGGAGATTGAAACAGGACTTGAAAGTCCAGACTGTGGATCTTGGCTTTGATCTAGGATGGCCACTGAAAGCCTATTTTATTTGCAAGGATGGAAAAAAAAAAAGTCTTGTCTCTCTGGGATACTGAGGCTCTGAAAGAATGCAGGGGTTGGTAGCTGGGCCAGAGAATTCAGGAGGCATCGTGGACTGAGCCAACTCTCACAGCAGGCCCAGGCCTGTCTGCCAGAGCAGGAAAGAGAAACAAACACGGGGCTTGGCAATCTCGACCAGGCATGAAGCGCCCACTGCAGGGCCTCAGCGTCTTCGCATCTGACCACAGCATTCTCACCAGCCTCCTGCTGATGGGCACAGGGTGGTGGGCTCAGACCCATCTCAGAAGCTTCTCTCCTGGCTCATCATCCACCACTCTCTTGTAGCACTCGTGGGCTCCTACTTCACAGGGACGTGGGCCAATGAAAGAGGTGCTCTGCCTACAGTGGTTTATGCTCATGGGGCCACTCCTTCCTTCTCAGACGCGACTGCCCAGCCCATTGCTCTGGCTCCAATATAACACTTCCCTTTCAGCTTTTGAATTTCAAAGCAAACCTGAGACTGACTGCAAACAGATGGATGGGGTAATAAAAAAATCCCCAAGTAGGAAGCAAAAAGGCCTATGGCTATAAATGTGAGGATTCTTTGGAAGAATGCATTTCTACCCCCATGCTGCGTTTCTGCCTTGCTGGCCCCCTGCTCGCTCTTAGCTGTAAGCACACTGAACGGGTCTTTCTCACCTTCAATTCTCAAAATTCTACCTTGAAGAGATAGCCTCTACATTGGGAGAAAACTAGAGGGAACCATGTATCGGATAAGGTTCTAATATCCAAGATGTATCAAACACTTCTACAGCTTAACAAGACAAAGATCCAACTCAATCACAAAATAGACAAAGGACGTGGACAGGTCACCAAGGAGGGAATTCAAAGGAGCCCATGCATTGCAAACCAACCAGACCATCAGACTCATGTGAGGGTAAGTAGAAAGTATTGCTTCTAGGTTTCCAATGCAGGGGTTCATGCCAAAGAAAACCCATTTGCACATGTATCTGATGATCAGTGCATGGCTGGAGACAAGTTCTCTCAATTGTCTTTGTCTTGTTAGGGTGCTTTTAAAAAAAAACAGTCTGCTCTAAAGAGTGACTTCCAATGGAATCTGCTGGGTCATTTAAATTTGAGGCAGAAAAATCTGCTCAGAAGTTATGGTGACTGCTTTATGAGATCCCGAAGGAGTGATCTTGACACACTTTCTCAAAGGACACAGGATGATCACAGGGATTTGACTGACAAAGTTTTAAGAGAATTGAAAACTTCATTGTTGAAGAAAAGGTTACAAAGGCTGTGCCAAGGAATTTTCCCCAGCACGATGACAGTCCTCATTCTTTGAGGGTAACATGTGTTGTCCTATAAGCTTTTCCATTGAGAAACCTGACCCCAACCACCCTAGAATCCCTAGTTTTCCCCTTCAGACTACTTTTGGTTACCTAGTCTGAATGCATGCCACAACAAAGGTGAGTCTTTATGGCACCATGCCGAGGGAAACCAGCTGGTCACAAAAGACCAAATACCACATCATCATATTTACATAATGTGGCATGTGGGCATTACATAAAATGGTGTCAATTTGAGGATTAAGTGTATAGGGGTGAAGTCTAACCTGTTAATAGGGATATCACCAATGCAGCCTCTCTGTGTACAGGACTTTCTCCTGAGAATTCTGGGAGCTCTTGTATTTCCTCTTTGGAGGCAAGAGATACTCTCGCTGCTCACTCCCTGTGAAACACCCCTGTGGAGAAGACACATGGAGAGAAACTGATCGAGAAGCCACATGGAGACCCCTGCTAGCATTGAGTTACTTACAGAGCCACTGGATCCACAAGACTTCCCACCCACTGGCCTGTGATCTCTCTGCACTCCACATCATTACATGTGTTTCGTGAGTCCAAAGAGGACTTTATAAATTGGGATCAGACAGATGGGCTACGACTATTGGACTTAGGGAGTTGATCTGGTCGGGGCAGAAATGTGTTCTCAATATTCAGATGCTTTTGTATAGAAAGCAATTTCTTATACATATATGACTGTCTCTGGATTAGTTTCTCGAGTCATCACAGACTAACACAGAGTGGTTACATAATTTCATGTCAACTTGATAAATAAAGTGTAGGGGTGGAGTCTAGCCTCTCAGTCAGGTGATGACCTCATGTGGAGGTGTGACTGAGATAAATGGCTCGCTGGAGGCCAGCCACCTGCCCCCCTCTCTCTCTGCCTTCCCCTTCCTGCTGTTGAGTCATGTGGAGAGTTGCTGAAACCATCCTAGAGACCTGCCAAAGTCCTGTGAGGCTTCCACCACCATTGGATGCACAAAACTCTGCACCCACCACAGATTCAGTGGCACTCATCTATGTAAAGGAAAGAGTTTTCTATTGATTAGTAATTATACATTAAGAAAAGGTCCCAGCCCAGTCCAGATCAAGTCCATCAGTCCGATATTAGGCCATAAGTCCAATACCAGTCCATAACCCCCCTTTCAGACTCATGCAGCACATGCAATGATACAAAATGCAGGAAGATCACAGGTCAGTGGGTGCACTATCTTGTGGATCCAGTATAGAAACATCTCCAAGGCTCTTGTGGGTCTCAGTGTGGTTCAAAATGTCTCATCAACAAGAAAGTGAAAACAGAGAGAGGGCCTTTCGCAAGTCTCAGCAAGTATCCACATGGCTTGTCAACAGGAAGGTGAGGGCAGAGAGAGAGAAGTTCCCAGAATCCTTAAGATAAGGCTATGCCCATAAGGAAGCACCATCAGGCTGTGACCTGATGGACAAGCTAGATTCCACCCTTATGCTTATTGATCAAGTTGACACGAAGTTACGTAACTCCTGTAGCCACTATGAAAAACAGTATGGCACTTCCTTAAACAAATACAGATACTGTACAATCCTGCAATCTCTCTACTGGATATTTACCCTAAAGAAATAAAAAACAAACATGCGATATAAGCACATCCATGCTTATCTCAGCAATCACTATGGTAGAAAAAAGGTGAAAACAATTAAAATCCCCGGCAATGGAGGAATGGATAAACAACTCTGGTACATACAAAAGTGGAATATTAGACATCCTCAAAGTACTGTGACAACTCTGTCAAGCAGCGCATGACATGGACACAGTGGGAGGACATTATGCTCAGCAAAGCTAGTCGATTTCATAAAGAAAATTATTTCATGACACCTTATTATAAAAGAAAAAAACTTTTTTCACTTCAAAGGAAGATCTTGAAGATGATGATGAGCCTAGGATGAGGGAGAGGGCTGGGGAGAAGGGACAGACAGGTAAGGCAGGAGGGTGGGTAGGGGGGCGAAAGACCCACATTGAGGTGGTGTTTAGTGGCAGCCTGTCCCTGTTTTGAGGAGCCGGGCTGTGCAGCTACAGATGGGACATGGTTCTTTGTATGCCTTATATCCCACAATAAAAGGGGGAAATAATAAAGGTGGTGAATAAAATTGAAATGTATATGAAAGAGAGAACCCTCCAGATTCCTTACCACCAGCCTTAAGTACCAGTGTGAACCAAGGAAGAAGGTAGAATGGAAACTGATGACATATGCTTTGGTGACTCATAAGCTACCTTCATACAAACAAAACACTTGACCTAGACATCAGGTTTCAGCACCAGTTTCAAGGAGTCCAAGAGCCTTCTAGGAGTTTCTCTCTCAGTTCCTCTCCTCTCCCCTCCCATCCAGTCCTCAGACTGCCCTCTCCTTTGGGCTCCTGTGACACAAGCTTCCTGCCTCCCTATCCTTGTGTTTGTCATCTACATCTTGCCATTACTAGGCAAAAAAATATTTGTTTTTGCATATCTTGTTTCTTAAAATGTTGTAGACTTATGAGCAGAGACCCTTCCCCTGGATGACAAATAGGGTTGGAGATGACATTGATGCTGAATCAATGCTAATCAAAGACTAGTCATGATAATGCAACTCTTTCTAGCTTAAGTAACAACAAGCAGAAAGCGATGGAGGTAGCATTGCTCCAAGCAATTGCTGTCAAAGCTCCTCACTGGGTGACACAGAAAGTGTCGGTTCTGTGGTCATTGAAGAATCCTCTTCCTGGGTTCACTCTGTACATCCAGTGGGAGACCTTATTCTGTCCCTCGCCTATAGAAGAGTTGCTCTTGGCATAAGGAATCAATAAACAGGCCAAAGACACAGAGAGGCAAAATGAATGGTAGTCAATCTTGAGGGTCAGGCTTGGAGGCAATCCCAGTTCTACGATTTGGCCCTGTGTGAGTGACATCATCGCTGAGCCCTCACTCTAGTATCTTTAAATAAGAATAATAATGTCCACGCTGCAGGGTCCTTATGAGGCTTGTCAGTAAGATAATGGCACACACTATACTAAGTTTTATCATCATTATCAGAGACAGAGCCATGGGACAGGCAAACGGTGGAAGCTAACTCTGGAGGAACAAGAACTAAAACCAGCCTAAGGACATAAAGACTCCTCGGAAATGCATGAACTACTATGTTCATGGATCAAGGGCCTACTATGTGCAACGTCGCACAGGAAACTCCATATCATCTTCACTATACCCTTGAGAGGGAAGACACTGTCCCAGCTTTTCATTTGAGGCAAACAAGGTCCCAAGAGGTTAGTTTGTCCCAAACAACAGAACCCACATGCATATCTCTTAACCATTCTTCTCCACTTTAAATCAAAGTGGAACATTTGAGGTGGTGTTATGCTGAGTACACTAGGGAAGGAAAACTTTATGTATGTACATACAGAGAGAAATGTTCAAGACTTGTAGGAAGAGGCAAATACAGATCCAGGCGGGTTCCAAGTCTGTGGATCACATGTTTGGCTGGAGACGTCTCTGAATCCACAGAGATAAATGTGATGAACTCAAGATTGGCAGGAAGAGCCGTAGCTGCTGGCTGCAGAGGTGACTGGATCTAAAGTCGGTAAGTCAGATGGCAGGCAATCTGGTGGACTACTGACTGAAGTCCAAAGAACCTGAGGTTGCTGAGCCAGATGTAGGAACCAGACCCAGTCCAAAAAAAGCCAACAAGCTTTCCCACGGCTTCCATAGATATGGGAAGCAGGCCACACTCTGGAGGAAACCCCCTATCACTCAAATCATGGTAGTGCTATAAGTAAGAGTATCCCTCCCAAATCTTCTAACCCTTGATTGGCTGCACATAGCAGATCCCAATATGGAAATGATCATATTGTATTGTCACATCATGGAGAATGAATAGGTCTTAACTGACGAACAGAATCCTGGCCCAGCCAAATTGACCCAAAACCAATCACAGAAAGGATAAAGAAAAATTCCTTATTAAAAAATATATACCATGAAAGTTTTTGCAGTCTCTGGAAATTTCAGCTGAGGGTCTAAAACAGAAGGGACCCGGCCACTGCCCACGCCTCCACCCCCCTTGCAGGACTTGCCAAGGGAGAGTCAGCCCCAGAGCCACTCCCCAGAGTCAGCCCTCGGGTGAAACTGAGGTCATTGCCCCCCAAAGAAGATGATGCAGTGATGAATGGACTATTAGAACTAGAGCTCGGGGGGGGGGGGCGCGAGGGGGGGGGACTGGAAGATGTTGACCAAAGGAAGCTTTGCCAGCCAGGAAAGAATCCAGAATTGGGATCCATTAGGAAAGGTCGTTAAAAAAATAAACACATACATAACCTTCAACCAGAGAAAGAACCAGAATTTGATATCTGTCACAGAGGGAACTGATATCATCTTCTTCTTAAATGTTTGCATGCCTAGACTTTTATTTTTTTAACACCAAAGCAGCCTCCAGGGAGGGAAAGAGGTCACGGGGCTGAACCTGAGTGGGAAGTACAGAGACTTTGAGTGATTTCAGGGCTAATCAAGGAAAAGAATATGAACATAAGTTGGCCATGTTGGTCAACAAGCCACTACCAAGTCCACTCATGAACTGCTGGTGCCAGCAAGGGCAGTCCCTCCAAAGGTAGGCAGTATGGGAGATAGGGAGCTCACCTGAAGAGGAGGAGGGAAGATTGGAGAGGAGGAGATTGGATATAGAAAGGTGACTTACATGTGGAGCTCACAATTTCTCAGCAGCTAGATGGACAATGTCTGGGTCAGAAAACTCTGAAGGGCAGCAGCAGTAGCAGCAGCATGGAGTCTTCGTAACTGTGGGTCTAGTTTTCATGAAAAAAATACTGGGTGCAGTTTTGCAGGGTATGCAGAGCAGATGGGCTCAAACTAGCAAAAATATATTTATTCAGGTTATTTTAAAAACAACTGGATGTGTAAAACTTTGGCTTTGAGGGGGAAAGAAATGAACATGCCCACACCTAGAGACCACTTTTGTTCCATTTTTATCACAAAAGGGAAAGGAGTCATTTTGAATTGGATGAGAAATACAGGGCAATTTTGATGCTGCAATGAGAGTTTTTAACCCATAGAAAGGAGATTCTTCTGCATGATGGTACAGGAAGGAAAGCTGTTGGCTCTCCCCTGAACACCTATATAAGGAAGGTGATCATAAAAATAAAATAAAATAAAAGAGAGAAAGAGAGAGATCCCTCTTTTTACTTCCCTGAGCCCAACTTGGTTCACAGAGGGTTATATTTTGATCCCAGGGCATGAGGGTGGGCCACTCAAGCAGCTCCCTCAGCAGGAACAGGCTGGAAAAGTAGGAACCCCTGCCAGAGTATCCCTTGATCCCATCCTGGGTCGCACTAGGTAATCCTTCTTTCCAGTTCGTTTGGAACAGGACATGGAAGACCATTAAAAATGATTGTGTTGACTACACAGTGAGCTGTATATAATTTCTATTCTAAGGTATGGCTCAAAGACTCCTAAAACAAAAGACCAAGTAAAAAAATTTTTAATCCTATCAGTTATTATGTCAATATGCCTGAACTAGGCTGTTGAGATTCTGAGGTCCAGAGAGAGCCAATTCTACATTCAACAACCCCCGACTCTAACCCATACGGTGCCATGCATGATCAAAGGATTCCACATAAGAGACTCTTAACTCTTTTTTTTTAATAAACCATTTTAATGGGGGCTCATACAACTCCCATCATGATCAATACATACGTCAATTGAATGCAGACCACATTTGCACACTTGTTGCCATCATCACTCTCAAAACATCCTTGCTCCACTTAGGCCCCCAGGACTAGCTCCCTATATTTCCCCTCCCTATACCCTCCTCCTCCCCCACTAACCCTTAGTAATTTACAAATTGTTATAACTTTTTCATATCATATATTGTCGATGTGTCCCTTCACTCACTTCCCCATTGTCCATACCCCAGAGAGGAGGTTATACGTAGATCCCTGCAATTGGTTCCCCCCATTCTATTCCACTTTCCCTCCAACCTCCTGGTATCACCACTCCCACCACTCATCCCAAAGAGATCACCTATCCTGAATTCCCCATGTTGCCAGCTCTAGTATACATCCCCTGGTCTAGCTGGATTTGTCAGGTAGAATTGGGATCATGATAATGGGTGGGAGAAAGCATTTGAGAACTGGAGGAAAATTGCATATTTAATTGCTACTACATTGTATCTTGATTGTCTCATCTCCTCCCTGAAACCCCTCTGTAAGGGGATACCACTTCACCTATCAATGGGCTTTGGGTCCCCAATCTATACTCCCTCTCATTTATAATGATATAACTTTTAATTATTTGATGCCTGATACTGGATCCCTTCAACACCTTTTGGTCACACAAGCTGGTTGCTTCTTCCATGTGGGCTTTGTTGGTTCTGAGCTACTTGTTTACTTTCAAACCTTTAAGACCCCAGACGCTGTATCTTTTTTTTTTGGGGGGGGGGCATCACTGCCCTCAGGTGGTGGGAGTAGGAGGCCCAGCCTTTGCTCCGTGAAGCTGGAATCGAACCTCCATCCCAGTGGGTCACAGTCCAGTGCACAACCACTATGCCACCGGGGCTCAGCCCCGCTGTATCTTTTGATAGCCGGGTACCATCAGCTTTTTTCACCACCTTTGTTTATGGACACATTTGTCTTCAGTGATCATATTGGGAAGGTGAGCATCATGGAATGTCAACTTAATAGAACAAAAAGTTCTTGCAGTGAGGAAGTACTTGAGTGGAGGTCCATTGCCCATCTACAGTCCTAATACTAACCCTACAAATATATGCACATTGACCTATTTTCCCATCATCATACATAAATATATGTAAATACCTTTATTTAGACCTCTATACCTGTATTTAGACCGCTATAAATGCCCTTTATGCCCCAGTTATTTCCTCTATTTCCTTTTACTTTCCTCTTGTCCCACTATCATGCTCAGCCTACATTTGCGTTTCAGTATTTTCTCTCTGTTACATTAGAGGTTCAATCCCTAGTGAACCTCACACTCACACCTTGTCACTGATTTTGAATCACTTTTTGTTCACTCATCCCTGGACGAGTCAACACCACCTCCTTTCGTCATCTCCCATGTCCCTCCCACGCCCCCAGAACCATTAGTCTCCTCATTTTCACCTCCAGACTGTTCATCCAGCCTATCTTATCTAGATAGACCTGCAGAGATAACAATATGTACCAAAAATGACAACCTAAGATGAAGCAACAAAAGAAAATAAAACAATGATAACAACAAAAACCCAGATGTCACATATATGTATAAATAAGTAAAAAATATACATATAGAAACATGTAAATAGTTCAAGGTCTGTTCCTTGACCTCCAGAGTGCCTCCCATTTGAGTCAGATTGGTTGCTACACCTTGCCCCCAAAATATATCCTTGACACTCCCTCTGGAATTCCATGCTCTGTTGCATACCCTTAGTGTTTTGCCATGGTGTGGTTGGGTCCAACAGGGTTTAATTCTGACCCTGTTCCTCCATTGTTGACCCTGAAGGGCCTTGGGTCAGTAAGGGAAGCCGTATTTCATACTGGGGCCGCCCTCTTTGTGCATTGACTGTTCTGAGTGAGAATATTGTCCTGAAGGCTAGGTGGGCCATGATGCACTCCATTCTCTTTCTCTCTTCCTCCCCCTTCATTTGTTCTCATATGCTCTGGTCAGGCATATCTTACTCCCCAAGCTGCAGCCTCAGTGCTGACCTCCAAAGCAAACTCCTCAGGGGAGAGAGGTGGCTGCCCCTGTGGTTGGGATAGGAGTTGGGTCCTCAGACCCCTCAACTTGTTCTCCGTTCCATGCCGCCACACTGCATTCACATCCTGGAATACCGGGTTTAAGTTTGGTCCCTCTTTTCCTGTGGAGATATAAACAATACGCTCCCCTTGGGTGGGTTACTACCCCATTCCCTCTCTGCACATCACCATCTGCCCCAACCACCCCCACCCCTCTACTCCAGTTGGCTACCATATGTAGTCCTGGATTTGTGAGGCTCTCAATTCTTAAATATGACTGCCTTTTTTGTCTTGAAGGAAGACCTTGATTCATTGTAACCACAAAAGCTCACATTTCACATATCAAAGGACAGCATCAAATGCCCATGAATACTCATCATCTCAGAGCTGACCATCATCATCCCAGAGTCCCTGCTTTCCACAAAGGGTTAACATCTTCAGGGAAGAGACCAGAGTTTGGAGACCCAAGTCCACTTGGATCAAGAGGCACCTGGAGAGAAAGGGCTGCACAGCCATCTGAAGGCTCAGCCCTGCAAGCCTGATGGACCACCATGCATCAAGATCAGCTCAACTGTAACTGATTGGTGGTGTTTTGCTTTTAAATCTTCTCACCCTAGGTTTCCTCCTGCTCCCATGCATCCCATTGTGCCAACACTCTGATACTTCACTATGGTCCCTCCTGGCCCTGCTTTGTAAGCAAGGGCACCAACGTTTAGGAAGTTGAAACCTATTGCCCCAGACCTCACAGCTAGGAAGTGACCACAAGGATTAGAATTAAGACTCATAAAACTCCAAGCTTGAGTCCCCAACCTCTGCACCCCCACCCCCAACCCCCAAAAGCCAAACTCACTGCCATCAAGTCCCTTCCAACTCAGACAGTCACCTTATAGAACAGGCAATCCCTGATGGATTGCCAAGTCTGTCACCCTTCATGGGAGAAGAAAGCCTCGCTTTTCTCTTATGGACAACCTGGTAGCTTCCTACCGCTGACCTTGTGGTGAGCATCACAGCACGTGTTCACTAGGCCACCCAAGTTCCGGGCATTTGAGACCTAAGACTCATCTGTCTCTAGCACCTTAACCCACCCCAGCACCCAGGTCGACAATGACTTCAGAGAGCCTTCTCAGACTGAGTCCTCCCCTGGTGGGGAAGGATATCGAAAGCCCTGTCTCACCCATGGCCAAATTTTTTCACCAATGTCTTGATCCACACTCTGCCTCCTGGTGATGTTCAGTCCATGGTTGATCAACCTTACCACTACATTCTAGGCCAGCCTCTCTCCTGACCTCCACCACGACGGAGAGCCCTGCCCTGGAGAGGGATACAGTATCTCTACATGAACATTTCTGCTGCCAAGCCTTTTCCTCCAGCTTATTCCACCCTCACTCACCAGGTCAAGGAGCTCTCAGATCAGATCAGGTGAAGTCGCACTTGCTGACTGCTTGTCGTCCCCTCTACCCAGAAATGAACCACTTCTCAACCTGCTGCTTCCGCGGTGCCAAGTCGCTGTCATCTCTCCAGCTTCCCAACCAGTTTCTCTGTTGCCACAGCTGCCACCAGCGCCAGCCAACACTCCGCATGGTCATGTACATTCACCAGGTCGATTTCCTGCTCAGAACCCTGTCTCATCATACACAGAACAAAGTCTTCATTCCCTACCATGACTGCTTCAGTATCATCCTCTGTCACGCCACCCCTGCCATCTTCCTCTCTCTAGCATCCCTTGCACGAACACACCTGCGTCTCTCAATGCTAGGACTGGATACTGACTGCTTCTTCTGTGCAGGATCTTTTTCCCAGAGACATTGACTGAGTTCCTCTCATCCTCCTCATTTCCCAGCTTTGAGAGAACTTTTTTGGCATCCTCATCATAGCATCATGCTCTATTCCTTTTCCTGTTCGAGTCTTCTTCGCACCACTGGTCACTTCCTGTCTACAGCTCCCCACCCCACCCCACCCCAGCTTCACATCACATTTAAAAGCACTGTGCCTGTGGCTCACACTTCCTCCTCACAATCAGTGCTCCATCTCCATTATCTAGCTCCAAGTGGGTTCTTCCAAAGCGTTCCTCCTAAGAATGCTGAGAAGCTCCATTTGTGACGTTAGGATTATAGGTCTCAATCAGATGTGTATGAGGACAGGCAAATTCAAGGCCTTTCCTCCAGGCCCCAAAGCAGGGACTGGCTCATTGATCAGGTCTCAGATGCTTGTTCCAGGGCCTCACTGAGTCCCATAGACCAAGAGGATAAGTAGGACCTGCTGCATAGAATTTGACTAAAATCTAAAGGGAAGACTTTATTTCTTTCTTTTGGTTTTACGTTATGTTTCTGGCTCCATGCGTGGATATAGCCAAGGTTTCTATACCACTCACCCTTGCATTGTTAGGGCATGCAGGTGATGACAACAGAAACTACTATGACACCAATAGTAATACTAATAGCCATGAAGTAGCGTTGGCAAAGTCCATCTACACGCTCAGCCCTGGACCAAAGGCTAGAGATGTGGTGAGTTCAGACACAGGCCTGCCCTCAAGGAGTTCCCAGGTTCAAAAGAACCAAAAATCCAAGCCCATGGCTATTGGGCAGATTCCAATGCGTGGCGATACCTTGTCTTATAGAGTACCATCCCCACAGGATGGTCTTGATAGTCACTGCTATGAGGGCAGAAAACCATGCTGCTCTTGAGTCTTTGCGGCCCAGCAGGGTGAGCTTAGCAGAATAGCACGCTGTTCTTGTGTCTTTGCGGCCTGGCAGGGTGAGCTTCAGCGGCCAGCCTTGCCGTGAATAGTCACATACAAATCATAGGTACCACCAGCTGTCTTCTTCACAGGCTTTCAAACTCCAAACGCACAGCCCTCGGGTCAATTCAATTCTGTCTTATGGTCACTATGTAGAACTGTAGGACAGGATAGAACTGCTCTTGTGTTTCCAACACTTAAACTTTTAGGAGTGGAAAGCCACATCTTTCTCCCATGAAGCACCTGGTGGTTTCAAACTGCTAACCCTTGTGGTTAGGTCCCTTCTTCACAAGCTAGTGGGACCCAAATAGTTAGATTGATGAGAGTGACACTCAGATGAGAAAACTCGGCCCCATGGAGGGAAACTGGCTGTCAAGTGTGGGCCTCAGGTGGAGATCAGAGCCTTGGGAAGAGGCACATGCCACATGGCTGGTGCCTGTGTTCATCATGCTGAGCTGCTCTGTGCTAAGAGCTGCACTGGATCACCTTGTGAGAACCTTCCTTACAACCTGAAACCATCCTTGCTACCCATGTAGAGAAACGAAGTCCTTCCTCTTTGGTGGTTCCCATAGTTGGCAGTTCAAACCCTAGCCATTCCATAGGAGAAAGACTGAGTTTATTAATCCCATAAATAGTTATAATCTCAGAAACCCACAGGGGTCGCTCTGAGTCAACATGGACTTGATGGCTGGTGAATTTAATTATTGTGGGTTTTTTTTTTTCAGTCTCCAGTTCCTTCCTCCTGGAACACCATGACTTCAAACTCTCAAGGAGATCAAAGATGAAATAACTTGACCTAAGATTGAAAACTTAGGTAAGCATTTTCTTCTGATCTCTCCAAAGAGCAATTATGCGTTCAAAGTCACTTCTGATCTCATTACAAATCTACTTTAAGGGGTTTACACTAAAGCCACAATTTTGACATTTTAATAGAATCTATCATGAAGACAGCATTAATATAGAGTATCAGACCTCCTGCCATGCAGGGCTCTCTGGAAGTGACTATCCAAAGTGAGTTGCACGCAGCCTTCTAATTCCGATCTGTGTCTTGCACATATGCCCACACATTTGTCTGCTGGACACATCCTTCCCCCCAAATTCATGCTTGGTCAAAAGTCCTTTTCAAGTACTCTGCAAACAGCTTGTTATAGGTATTATCATTATGCATGGAGGGGGAAAAAAGCAACAAATAAAAGGACCAATACTGCAGCAGAGACAGGAGCTGCCCATCCCAACCTGGCCAACATGGTATGTGCAACTTCCCCCAGCAGTGCAGATCATCCCTGTCTGGGCACCCACCACCCTACTCACTGTACCATGGCACCAGATACTTCTCCAGCAGCTGAGATTGAAGCTCCCTGGGCCCAACCCAGCCACAAGGTATACACAACTTCCCACAGCTGTGCAGACTGTCCCTGCCTGAACACCCACCACCCCACATGCTGCACCACAGTGCAAGTCCCTTTCCCGGAATCACAGATAGTAACTGCCTGAGCCCCTCCCAGCCTGTGCCTGTAGTGAGTACATCCTTGGTACAGAAGGCATCTTTACCCCAAATCTAGTCTAGCTCCAGAACCCAGGGGATCAGCAATCTGACTCTGGGAACTCACTAGCCCACACCAGCCACATCACCGTAGACCCCAACAAGTCCACCACCCACTCATTGGCCCCCTACAGTCACAGCACTATACCTGCAGCTATCCAGCAGTCATACTGAGCTCTCCACAGCTGGCCCCACTAGTGCCCGCAACCTCCACCCTGTGGTGGCCCTCCCATGGTGTCTGTACCAGCATCAGTGGGGTCTTTGCTCAACACCCCTTCCTGTGACAGTGAGACCTCCCCAACAATTGTCCTCTATTAGATGCCTAGGATAACACAATAATAAAAATAAAAGCTAAAAATTGGGCTTTGATAGCACAGACCAACTCAGCCAAGGGGAATACATACAGCCACCAGTCCCACTCCAGTCCCTCCCATTGCCATTGATCACTGAATCACCGCGACACCTGCCGACACAGCAGTCCAACCCACCACCATAGTAAGCCACAGCCAACCATTGAAAACAGCATTGCCAAAAACACAGAGAAAAAGTGCAGGGCCTCTTGGTCTCCCAGAAATATGGCACCCAGCTCTATGAAATCATCACATAAACAATAGCATACCACATCACTCCCAATAAAAAAGCAAGAATGACAAATCATAACAACAGAGCTAGCAATGCTCATATAAGAATCAGAAACGTGGATCTGCCACAAAAAGAAATGTTCAGAAATCCCTCATACAGAAGATGAGGGAATACGAATACAATGATAGAGGAGAAAAAGTACATGGTAGAGGAGATAAAGTTCATGCACCGAAGGGAAATACAGGAGCTAACAGATGGAGTAGCAGAAGCTGCACTCAAGATCACGGAGCTCGTGAACAGATTAAAGGAGATCAATAATCGTATCAGTGATCTCAAAGATAATCAGGCAGACCTCAACAAATGAGAGTCAAACAAGATAATGAAAGAGGTGGAGGAAAACCTGAGATCAATGACAGATGCTCTGAAGAGGAACAACATTAGAACTATTGACCTACCGGAACTAGAAAGACACAGTGAAGAAGTCGATAGCTAAACTAACAAAAGGATTTCTAGAAGAAAACGTTCCCACCTCAATGAAGGAAAATCAGTCACTCAAACAGGAAGCAGGGAGGACACCAATTAGACTAACCCCCAGGAAGAACTCACCAAGGGATATAATAGTTAAACTATTGAAATTTGAGGAAAAAGAGAAAATACTAAGAGCAGCAAGAGAAAGGAAGACAGTCACATACAATGGCTTTCATGTTAGAATATGCTTACACATATCAATAGAAACCACAAAACCAAAAAGGGAGTAGAGTCACGTCTTCCAAAAGCTAAAAGGAAAAACACCTCTCCAAGAATCCTCTACCCTGCCAAATTCTCTGTGAGGTTAGAAGGAGCGATAAGGGTCTTCCAGGATAAGGAAAAACTCAGAGTTACTCTAACATTTAGCGTTATTATCACAATCTGTGGATTCTTTGCTATCATCTCTTGCCTTTTGTGTTGGGTGTTTTCCTATCACCCTTCTTATCACTGGGCTGTGTCTTTGTGGGTGGCTTTTTTATTGCTTTCTTTCCCTTCTGAGACCATATTAACTTAGTGATTATTATTGGTTTATTGACTTCTGGTTAGAGTTGGGCTATATGGTGTTCTGTTTGTGTTTGGTTGATGCTCATCTTCTGACAATAGTGTATCAGCAAAGATCTTCCACAGAGTTGGGTGTCTTAAGGGATAATAATGATTCATAATCTGTCAAGGAGGTATGAGGGAGGAGGGACCAAAAAATGAGGAGCTGATAGCAAGAACTCAATAGAAAGTAAATGTCTAGTAATGAATGAAGGCAACATATGTACAGACATGCCTGATGAAATCAATGTATGGATTGTCACAAGAGTTGTAGGAGTCCCCAATAAAGTGATCTTTTAATAATAAATAAATGGGGGGGAAAGGACCAATAAAATGACCGAGTCATTAATACCCATGTTTTCCTACAACACTGGAGTAAAGAGTAAAGTTAATCCCAGTCCTGAAGCCAGTTGCTAATATTTGTCTTCAAATCCATTCAATGTGCTGTTTGATGGCATCCTTCAGTAAAGGAGGTGTCCCAGTGTGGTTAACTCTTATTATCATGACTTAGAGTCTAGAGTTTGTGTGTATAGAGGTTCAGCAAGCATCTCTCTCTTTTGTGTTGGCTTCGTGGTCATCAAAAGATTTTCTGAGGCTACTCTAAAAGACCTGTTGAGTTGATTCCTGTTTGAGTCCTTGGTTTAGGTGTGAATTTTAATTATTAGAATTTGATGCTAAAAAATGACTCTGAGGAGCTGATACCAAAGGCTCAAATAGAAAGAAAATATTTTGAGAATGAGGACAACAAATATATAAATGTGCTTGATACAATGGATGGATGGATGGTATGGATGGATTGTGATAAGAGGTGTATGAGCCCCCAATAAAAGGATTTTTTTAAAGATTGACTTTGACCCTGCTAAGAGACACAGCATTCCTTCACTGACCCACAACACTGCAAGGGACAGTACTGGAAACATAGTTTGGCAATTGTGCCCAGTCTGATACCCACCTGCCTCCCACAGGGGCAAAACACAACAGAGCAGCAAGGGGAGCAAAGCAATAAAGTCCCCAAGGAATCCCAAAAGTAGACTTTGAACTCAGAGGACCAGGCTTGGCATCTCATCAGACTCTATCAGAAAGTATATGTGTCAGAAGACAGGACTGGAGCTATTTATAGACCTTTTGTGGCCTTCTTTTCATGTCTGTCTGTATAAGATAGGCAAGATAAACAATCCCAAGGAGGAAAAGTGGGACTGATGGTTCCAGATAGACATGAGAGAGGAGGATGGGAAGGTGGAGGCAAAGGAGGAGGGAGCCAACAAACTCAGGGATGAGGTAACAACAAAGGATCTAAAATCGATGGCAAAGAGGGCATAGAATGTCTGGTGGCATTCAACCAAAGGCAATGTAGCCAAGAGGAATTACTGGGAGGCAAATAAAGGTTGAACATGGGACAGAAAATAGAGGAAAGAGCTAGGAGACAAAAGACATTTATAGAGGTATAAATATAGGCATGTACATGTGTAAGTATATTAATATATAATGATAGGGACATAGATTATGTACATATAGTTATATGTTAAGTACTAAAGTAGCAAATGGACAGTGTATCTCTACTTATGCCCTCCTTCAACACAAGAACTCTTTGTTCTAATCTGGCATTCTATGATGCTCACCTTACCAACATGATCATTGAACACAAAATGAGTGCATAGGCAAATGTGGTGAAGAAAGCTAATGGTGACCAACTTTTAAAAGATATAGCATCTGGGATCTTAAAAGCTTGAAGCTAAACAAGTAGACATCTAATAGGGAAGCAACAAAGCCCGCATGGAAGAAGCATACCAGCCTATGTGATCACAAGGTGTTAATAGGCATCAGAAGACCCAAAAACAATCATATCGATGAGAACAAAGGGGGGTTGGAGTGGAGACCTAACACACCCATCTGTAGACAACTGGGCATCCTCTCACAGAAGAGTCACAAGGAAAGGATGAGTCAGCCAGGATGCAGAATAGCACCGAGGAGGTTCACAATATCCCTCTACGTCTTTAATGCTTCCTCCCTCCCCCCCCCCCTCACTATCATGACCCTAGTTCTACCTGACCAATACTGCTAAACTGGAGCATGTACTTTGGTACATATAAGAGCTCTCAACACACGGAATCTAGGACAGATAACCCCCCTAGGAACAGTAATGGAAGTCATGATACCATAAGGGAGATGGTGGGGGGAGAGGGAGGGGAAAGGGAGAACTGATGGTAAGGACTGACGTATTACACACACACACACACACACACACCAGAGGGATGAACAATCGAAACATGGGTGAAGGGAGACAATGAACTGTGTAAGATATGAAAACAATAATAATAATAATGTATAAGTTACCAAGAGTTCATAAGGGTAGGAGTTGGGAGTGGCTAGGGCTCAAGTAGAAAGAAAATGTTTTGAAAATGATGATGGCAATATATGTACAAATGTGTTTGATATAATTGATGCCTAGATTGTTATTAGCGCTGTAAGAGTCCCTATAAAATTATTATT
>PVJH01032196.1:0-22920 GCA_004026705.1 Nesogale talazaci | reverse complement strand
TAGCAAGGGGAGTGGAGAGGGGAGCAATTTGTGCTCGTGCATAACCTGGCGTGTCTCTGCATAGGCCGTGGAGGCAGGGCTTAGACAAGCCCTCCTGGAAGGAGGGAGATGAATCGCCTGGAGAGGCGCCGCATACGGCAGTTTTTCATCCAGCTCCCTGCCTGGTGGGAGGCTGCCGGAGCGCCCTTTCCCGGATAGCTTCCCTTGAACACAGGCTTCCCACCTCCCCCGAACCCCCTTCCTTAGCTCGCAGCTGCAGGTGGAATAACCCACTGCCCGCCCCCGTCCTCTCATCCTGCTGGTCTAGACAGGTGGAGGTGAGCCGGTCCCAGGCTGATCTTGCTTTAAAATATACAGGAGTCGACTCCATATCCATCTATGCACAGGCATAGCTACCATCTATTTGATTCCTAGGGGCCCAGTGTGAAGGAGGGTTTCCCAACGGCAGTCTTTTACCGGCAGGTCCCGAAGTGCTTAAGTGCTCCTCTGCTCGTTGGAAAGTTCCTCCAGGGATTACACAGGAGAAAAGACCAACGAATCTGCCCCGGTGGAACATTCGGGAATCCTGTGGGGTCCCTACAAGCCTGGATTGATCCGTCAGCACACATCTTTCCAGAGCAGGTCTGCAGGTCTTCTCTCTGGTGGGTTTGCACTGTCGCCTGGCAACTAGCAGGCAAGTGCGTCACCAGTGCGCCACCAGGGCTCCTTAAGTGAAACAGATTTGGTCCAAAGTCCAAGGAAGCATGGCAGCATGGCTCCCCTGACTAGCAGATGCAAGGCATGATGGGTGAGAAGAAAGGGCGTTTTGCTCCGCGGCTTTCACTTGGCCCCCGGCCTCTCTGCCCGATGAGGTGGACATGGAAGGAGGGAAATAGCAAGGTAAGTTAAGACGGGTGACAGTGAGTTCCTGTTGGAGCTACTGCTTCCTTTTAACCTACTGGGTCTTCGGGGTGGGTTCGTGGAAAGCATGAGTCCCCAGGTGATGGCCCACCTCGTTTCAACTCCGTGACCGGAAATGGAATCGTCCGCACTCTTTCCAGAATGGGAGTATTGACAGAGACCAAGATAATGCTTCACAGGCCACAGCGGGAGGGAGGAGCCAGTCAGAAGACCACAGAGACCTTCAAGGCCAAGGAGGGTTTCCTACAAGAGACGACTGATGATCTGTCTGCAGAGAAATTCTGCCCGGTTATTAGGGACCCATCAGATCGAAGACGATTTGGACAATAACTAGGCCAGCAATGAGGTGTTCTGGGGGCGGACGGGCGGGAAGTGCGGAGAGCCTGAACCACCCAGCTGAGGAGCACGCTGCGTGGACTGGCCTCTCCGTCCCACCCCTCTCCTCAGACTTGACCCCCTTCGCAAACAGGACTGGCAGAAAGGCTGAGCTATTTCCGTCTCTAGAGTGCCCGCCATCCTGGCTAAACCCGACTGGATTTGGAAATAGCGCTCACACTGGACAGTGGACTGCTGAAATAACTTTGTGCGTCAGGGCTAACACTTCCAAGAGACTATGGGGCTAGGACGTGTGGCACGTCTCTGGATTGTCCAGAGGGAAACGCGATTACAAGGACAGAGGTGGTGTCAAGCGCACCACTGAGAGCCCACCTCGTCCTTCCAGCCTCGTCACCAGAAGAGATGCGCTGTTTGCAAGTCGATGCCGGCTCATAGCGCCCCTGTAAGTTTCCAAGACTGACTCTTTCTCGGCGTCAACAGCCCCATGTTTCTTCCTTGGGCGTGCTGGCCAGCCCAGCCAGCAGCGACAATGTCACCAGGGCTCCTGCTTCTTTGTAACCGCCAAGTTAGAAGGAAATGTCAATGGCCTGAGGAATTTCATGGATCTCTACAAACCACAGAGTTCCCCTCTCACACGGAAGGTCGCCTGGCATAGAAGTAATAATGCCGCTGCCGCCAAAGCCTGAGATCAGGGATCTTTCGCTTGGCCTGGCCTATCGCCCACTCTGACAGGGCTGCCACAGAGCCGCCTGACTTGCCCTGCCATTTACCACCGTGCAGAGGTCAAGACCCACAGAAGCTTGGAGCTGATCACAAGGCTGCTGGTAGCATGATATTGGTAGTAACATTCTAATTAGAAAAAAAAAAGAAAATCGGGTGAGAACCGTCTTAGATGATCTGGTCCATTACCTGAGCGTAGACAGCAAATGGACCCCGGAGGGAAATGACAGCCAGCCACCCGAGCTAAGTGCTGAGGCACCAAGTGGCCCGATGCCTCAGCCTGCAGAAGGCGACAGCTGGCGCCGAGATTCCCAGGAGGCCAAAAGAAGGTGGAGCACCTGACGGGCATGAGGAGTCCGGGAGAGCTTCTACGTGGACAGGTTTTCTGCCCAGCCCATTGTACAAGGGTATTCAAAAGAGTGATGCATTTGAATGGGCCCCACCCCAAGTCAGGCCTTTGAAGCTGCCCTCCCCCTTGCTTGGGCCAATGAATCCTCTTGAGGCTTTTGAATGAAAAATACCAGTGAATGACAGTCACATCCACAGGAACCCTTGAAAGAAGGCAACCCTGGTTGCTTCAGCACAACCTCTGCGCAGTAGGTCCCGTTTGAGTTCTGTTTGGGAGTGCGGAGTCGGATCCGACGCAGGCAGTGTGTTCCTATGTACCCAGGGGGAATGAGTGGCAATGACTGGCTTGTCAGGGACGGGTGTTCCCTGAGACATCAACTAAGTGGCAGCAGGGGGTTTCTGTCACTTGGCCTACCTCCTCCTTTGGGGGTGGGGCTGGAAGGGACACAGCGATGCAGATGGATTCTGGCTGCAGTCTGTCTTGGCAAGTGGGTTTGGTCATCCTCGTGGTCACTCTCATCTGATGTTACTGAAGACAAATCGAAAGAAGTTAATCCAAAAAAGAATCAAATTTTAAAGGCTCCAGGCAAGTGGGCTTACAAGCTCTGTATTTTCATACTTCCCAGTAATCATTCACATCAATAATAATAAACAGAAGAAATCAGTATAAACAACAAAAAAAAAGTTAATCCAACCCCTATCAGTACTTTTTTTTGAG
Organism: Nesogale talazaci; assembly: GCA_004026705.1. Taxonomy (NCBI): domain Eukaryota; kingdom Metazoa; phylum Chordata; class Mammalia; order Afrosoricida; family Tenrecidae; genus Nesogale; species Nesogale talazaci. The sequence goes on along the minus strand of PVJH01032196.1, from coordinate 19,898 downwards.
TTATCTGATAATGTGGAAAGAATTCTTTTTTTTTTTTTTTTTTTTTGGCATCACTGCTTCGGTGGTGGGAGTAGGAGGCCCAGCCACACTGCTGGAATTGAACCTCCGTCCCAGTGGGCCGCAGTCCCGCGCACAACCACTACGCCACCGGGGCTCAGCCCGGAAAGAATTCTTATCTGAAAACATGAAAGGTCGGGGGGGGGGGGCAGGGGGGGAGCCTGGAGGGGCCTATAGTGGAGCAGCACTGTCCAGCCACAACACTGTGAAGTCCACCCAGGGCAACCTCAACCAGCCCAAACCATGTCTTGGCAGAATGTACTCTGAGTCCCCCTGCAACACTCAGGCTGGGGTTCCATCTAGAACAGGGATTCTCAACCTGTGGGTGATGACCCCTTTGGGGATCAAACAACCCTTTCACAGGGGTCACTCAATCCATAACAGTAACAAAATTATAGTTATGGAGTAGCAGTAAAAATAATTTTATGGGGCTGAGCCCCGGTGGCGTCGTGGTTGTGGGCGGGACTGCGGCCCACTGGGACGGAGGTTCAATTCCAGCAGTGGGGCTGGGCCTCCTACTCCCACCACCAGAGAGCAGTGATGCCCCCCTAATATATATATATATATATATATATAAATAATAATAATAATTTTATGGTGGGGGTGTCATCAAGGGCTGTATAAAAGAGTCATGGCATGAGGAAGGTTGAGAACCACTGTTCTAGGACATAGAGAGACTGGCAGTCTGATGACCAGCTGCCAGGCGTCTGACGTGGAGACTGCCATCAAAGCCATCTCTCAATCATGTTCCTCATTTCTGTTGAACTTGGAGAGCTTTTCACCTGCTCTGCCCCCAGCCCGCCAACCCAGGGTTCAGCTGCAGGTCAGTAAGTGGTTTGATTGCCGTTTAGAACCCCCTTCTCATCCTTGACTTGACTTGCTGCCATGCCTCCCGTCCAGGAATGTTCTGTGAGACTCAGGATGCCGTCACCGTGCTGTCTGTTGGAGGAATACACCATGTGCACCAAGTTGGGTTCATTGTCTCCTTACCGAGCAGAATCCAGATGTCTCAGAAGTCCAACAGAGGCTACTCTGGTGCCTTGTGACCTCCTTAGCCACCACACTTAGGGACTGTTTGTTTTTTAAATCACTCTATTGGGGGCTCATACACTTCTTATCACAATCCATACACCATCCATTGTGTCAAGCACATTTATACATTTGTTGTCATCATCATTTTATTTTTTCCAAATCATTTTATTGGGGGCTCTTAAAACACTTACCACAATCCATACATACATCCATTGTGTCAAGCACATTTGTACACTTATTGCCCAAACATTTTCTTCCTACTTGAGACCTTGGTATCAGCTCCTTTTTCCCCTCCCTCTATCCCAAACCCCAGATAATTTATAAATTCCTATTATTTTGTCATATCTCTTAAAAATCATTTTATTGGGGGCTCATACAGCTCTTATCACAATACATACATGCATCTATTGTGCCAAGCACATTTGTACATTCGTTGCCATCATCATTTTCAAAATATTTTCTTTCAACTTGAGCTCTTGGTATCAGATGCTCATTTTAACACTTCCCTCTCTCCTGAACCCTAGGTAATTTATAAATTATTATTTTTTCATGTCTTACACTGACCAATATCTCCCTTTACCCTTTTGTGTTGTCCATCCTTCCGGGAGGGGGGTTCTATGTAGATCATTGTCATCGGTTCCCCCTTTCTCTTCCCACCTTCCCCTTCCCCTCTTAGTATCACTACTCTGATTATTGGTCCTGAGGGGTTGCTTATCTGTCCTGGATTCCCTGTGTTTCCAGCTCTTATCTGTACCCATGCACATGCTCTGTTCCTCTGGACTTGTCAGGTAGCACTGGGGTCATGATAGTCAGGGGAGAGGCAGCATTAAAGAACTAGAATAAAGTTGAGTGTTTCATCGGTGCTATACTGCACTCTGACTGGCTCGTCTCTTTCTTGTGACTCTTCTATGAGGGGATGTCCAATTGTCTACAGATAGGTTTGGGGGCTCCACTCTGCCCTCCCCCTCATTCACAATGACATGATTTTTTTGTTCTTTGATGTCTGCTACCTGATCCCATCGACACCTCATGATCACACAGGCTGGTGTGCTTCTTCCATGTGGATTTTGTTGTACTCAGCTAGATGGTCGCTTGTGTAACTTCAAGCCTTTAAGACTCCAGACACTGTATCTCTTGATAGTCGGGCACCATCAGCTTTCTTCACCACATTTGCTTATGTACCCTCTTTGTCTTCTGCAATCATGTTACGAAGCTGAGCATCACAGAATGCCTCATTATTAGAATAAAGTGTTCTTGCATTGAGGGAGAACTTGAATAGAGGTCCAATGCCTACCTGCTACTTTGTTACTTAACACATAAATATATGTACATAGATCTATTACCTTATCATTATATAAAAATAGATTTACACATATATCTGCCTGTATTTAGACCTCTATAAATGTCCTTTGCCTCCCAGCTCCCTCCTCCATTTCCCTTTACTTCCCTCTTGTCCCACTACCATATCAGCAATTCCTCTTGGTTACATTGCCTCTGACCGAGCCCCGCCAGGCATCCCATGCCCTCTTCATCATCAATTTTAGATCACACAAACCCAGGGACGAGGGAACAACTTAGAGATCGTTGGATCGCTTGCTAGAGAGACCTATTAGGATGACTGGAAAGTCCTGTTTTTATCAAGGGGGTAGCTATAGTTGTGCATGTTTCTGTTATTTGGAACCATCAAGTTGGTTCTGACTTGTGGCAACCTCATGCATCACAGCACAAAATCGCAGCCCACCCTGCAGCGTGCTCACAAATGCTACCAGGTTTCAGCCCATTCTTGTTGCCGCTGTCTCGATCCATAGCCTTGAGAGTCTTCCTCATGCTTTGGTTGACTCTCTCCTTTATTTATTTATTTTTTGAGGGGGCATCACTGCCCTCAGGTGGTGGGAGTAGGAGGCTCAGTCTTTGCTCCGTGGAGCTGGAATTGAACCTCCGTCCCAGTGGGCCGCAGTCCCGCACACAACCACTATGCCACCAGGGCTCAGCCCGGCTCTCTCCTTTAAAGCATGGTGTCCTTCCCCAGGGACGGGTCCCTCCTGATAGACATGCCCAAAGCACATGACAAAAAGTGGCAATATCTTCCAAGGAGCACTCCGGCTGTTCTTCCTCCATGACAGATTTGCCCGTTCTCCTGCCAATCTGTGGTGTTACTAACACTCTTTGCCCTTCCCATCACTGGAAGGTCTCCTTTCTTCAGCCCACCTTGCCCGTTGTCCAGCTTTCCCACGCATCCAAGGCGGCAGGAAATGCCATGGCCTGGGTCAGGTGCCGGCGCATCCATAAGGTGATGGTGTCTTTGCTTTTTATCACCTGAGGGGTCTTTTGCAGCATACCTTCCCAATGAAAGATAGTTTTCTTTTTTCATTAATATTTAAGCAGCTTTATTGGCATCATTCACATAGCATACAATTTAACACTCTAAACATTAAGACAAGTTGGGTGGGGCTGAGCCCTGGGTGGCGTAGTGGTTGTGTGCAGGACTGCGGCCCACTGGGTTGGAGGTTCAAACCCAGCAGCAGCTCTCCAGGAGCAAGGCTGGGCCTCCTACTCCCACCACCAGGGTGCAGTGATTCACCCCCCCTCAAAAAAAAAGACAAGTTGGGGGCTGGGCCCCGGTGGCATAAGTGGTTGAGTGCGGGACAGCAGCCTGAGAGCTTGGTGGTTCAAATCCAGTGGCAACTCTCAGGAGCAGCACTGGATAGCGCCCATGACCACCAGAGGGCAGTGATGCCCCCCCTCCAAAAAAACAAAAAAGACAAGTTGGACAATCATCACCACAATTTTAGAATTGTTATTTTTTTAATAAAAAATATTTCGGGCTGAGCCCCGGTGGCATAGTGGTTGTGCGCAGGACTGCAGCCCACTGGGATGGAGGTTCAATTCCCGCTCACAGGAGCAAAGGCTGGGCCTCCTACTCCCACCACCAGGGCAGTGATGCCTAAAAAAAAAAAGAAAAAAGAAAAAGAAAAAATATTTCAAGATCTGGGGTGAAATTCAACTAATTGAAGGAGGCAGATGCCCTAGACCTAGGTAAAGGCACCCTCGTTGCATAGTGAACTGCACATTCAGTGGTTTGAACTCACTCTGGACCTTGATGGGAGAAAGATGAGGCTGTGTGCTCTCATAAAGCTTTAATGCATTCCAAAGTCGTCTGGTCTACTGCCCCATTTTCAGAAAAAAACAAAACGAACAAAATAAAAAAATCTCTGCTCCCCACCCTTGATGGCAATGAAAGTTTTTAAAATAATCTTATAAACATATAATTTCTGTACAAGTCAGTGGTTTATTTTGTTTGGTTTATTTTGTTTGGTTTGGTTTTGTTTTTGTGGCATCATTGCCCTGGTGGGAGTAGGAAGCCCAACCTTGCTCCTGGAGAGCTGCTGCTGGATTTGAACCATCAACCCTATGGGCTACAGTCCCGAACACAACCACTAGGCCACCAAGGCTCAGCCCAATTCAGTGGTTTAATTATAGTTAAGAGTTGTCTAATCAGTACTACAATCAATTTAGATCATTTTCTTCGTTCTTGTATCCAGTATCAATAGCAAAATATCTGGTTGAAGCCACAATCCCATCATCTTGGACAAAGCATCAGTATCTGTTTTTGCAACCCCCCTGGGTCATTGCAGCACCTCCAGGGGGTGGTATAACCTATTTGGGGAACAATAACTTCACGTCTTAGAAATCACGTCAAGGGACAGTTCTGTTTTACCCTCCTGAGGGTAAATCATGGTGCCTGAGGTAGAATCATGGGTTAGAGGCCGGTCAAAGAGCAGGTGGTCAGACTACAGGTAGAACACTGGGGGACAAAGAGCCAGAGATGCAGATCAATATTTTAAGAGGAGATTAGAAAAGTAGGTAGCGAGAATAAAAATAATAGTAATGTTATCTACATTGGTGTATTTCACAACTATACGTTTTAAACGTCTCCTTTTTTGATGGGTGGGGTGGGCATCACTGCCTCTGGTGGTCGTGGGCGCTACCCAGCACTGCTCCTGAGAGCCACCGCTGCATTTGAACCGCCAGGCCCGTGGGCCGCCGTCCCGCACTCAACCACTTATGCCACTGGGGCTCAGCCCTTAAACTTCTCATTTATTATTTCATTTGTGATGGAATCAAATATTGTACCTTTTGTATCTTATCTTTTTTGCCTGGAGGGGGCCTTAAAATATGGCTAGGTTGGGCTGAGCCCCGGTGGCGTAGTGGTTGTGCGCAGGACTGCGGCCCACTGGGACGGAGGTTCAATTCCAGCAGTGGGGCTGGGCCTCCTACTCCCACCACCAGAGAGCAGTGATGCCCCAAAAACCAAAAAAAAAAAAAAAAAAATATGGCTAGGTCTAACTACTACCTAGAACTGAGGGTGTGTCTCAATTCCTCATGCCTGCTTTCCAATTTTCAAGTCTTACTCTGTTCTTGTGTTTCTGCTTCATGGCCTTGTTCACCATGTTCTTTCTCTACATGTCCTTTGATCATAAATAGCTTTGTACTCACAATACCATTTAGTTCTTTCTTTTTTTGAAAAATTTCTATTGTGATTTGGGTGGAAAGTTTCCAGAATAAGCGTGTTTTCTGTTCAACAACTCATCCACATTTTCTGGCGCGAACTGCCATCCCCACAACCTAATAGCGCTCCACTTCCTCCCTGTTTGTCATTTCCCTTCGCCCTTCTTTCCTGTCCCCTCTGCCTGAGCTGCACCCTGGTCGCACGCTGCCTCCAGGGTCTCCTTGGGGAGATTGTTCCCGAGACGAGTGCCTCCCTGGTGTTACTGTTAAGTTTTGGGGTTGGGTTACCTCGGTTCTTGCTTCACGGAGCCCAAAGAATTCACACGGCCCAAGCACGTTTGTAATCCAAGTGGCTTGTAGGAGGAAAAGGGAAGTTTCCCACCCTCTGTCTGTCAAGCACATCTGAAAGATAGAGATGGCCTGCCGGTGGACTGCTTTTATCCCCACTGGCTGGAGAGGTGTGGTTGAAGGTATTGGCCAACCTCATTGGCTGAGATCGAGCGTACCTGGGTGATGTCATATTGCTGGTGCCTAAGGTGGGGATGCCCAAGTTGGCTTCCCCTGGGCATAGGGGACTTAGTCTTCACAGGCTCAGTTTGGTTCCACTCTCCCCCCACCCCCACCCACCAGGAGTCTAAGGAGTGCCTGACTTCTTTGCAACCCTATGCCGGCATTGGGGAATCTACCCCCCTTAGGCCCCATTCTGGCTACCTAGCCTTATTGTTCATCTCCAAGGCTGGGAGTTGACGTGGTGGGCGTGAGTTCAGGTCTAGATTTGAAGGGTAACTAAGGGCTATGGTTTGGGGACTCCACCATCTCTGACAGACCAATAAGCTTAGCCTTTTTAATGGTTCTGAGTTTCGTTCCACAATTTCCCCCCACTCTATCCAGGCCCTCCCGCTGTGGGCCTTCCCAGAGAGATCAGTGGTGCAAAGGGGCCCAGCATTTTATTTCTCGGCTCTGCTTCCGTGGAAAATCAAATCCTTGACAACTGCAATATTTTCCCTTTATCAGGATATCCCTTATTAGTTCCCTTGTGACAGTTTTGGCCTACTTTATGTTAATGTGCAATCCATGCTGAAGGGGGTAGCTTTTTTCATTTATTTTTTCTCCTGAGATATTTGTCATAGTATTTCATGAATTCTTAATTTCAGTTTAATCTAAAATACATATAACATCAAAAATACATCCTTTGTTTTAATTAATGCCTCCCCCACGAACAAACAAACACTTTATAGGGATCTTTTTTTTTTTGGGGGGGGGGCATCACTGCTCTCTGGTGGTGGGAGTAGGAGGCCCAGCCCCACTGCTGGAATTGAACCTCTGTCCCAGTGGGCCACAGTCCTGCACACAACCACTATGCCACAGGGGCTCAGCCCACTTTATAGAGCTCAATACAGATATCATATCATTGTATAGTTCAAGCACATCAAGCAGTATTGTACAATTACTACCACAATCAGTTTCAAATCATTATTGTGTTAGTCCGGGTAGGCTAAAGGAACAAATTTCAAAGACATGCATATAGATATAAGGAAAAGGTTTATATACAAGAGGAACAGGATATTGAGCCCTGTCCAGTTCAAAGTCATATTAACCCAGTCTATAAAGTCTCCTTCTGACTCATGAAGTAACAGGTCAGTGGGTGCAGGATCCCGGTGCTGGCGGGGCTCTCCACATGGCTCCTCGCTTCCAGAGCTCAGGGTCCATCAACAGCAGAAGTAACTCATCGCTGGCAGAGGTCTCCATGTGGCCGCCCCAGCTTCAGAGGTCTGGCTCCATCAGGGCAAAACCGTGTGGTCTCTCCACCAGCTCCTCCAGCTTCTCAGACGCTGCCATCTTGTCTTGTCCGTGATTCATCATCTCTGAGACTAACTTCCAACAACAGGGGAGATAGCTTCTCATCTTCACAAGGGAAATATCGCGAGATTTCCCAGAAGTCTCAGGAGAAAGCCATGCCCACACGGAGGCCTCATTGGCTACTCAATGGCTATCTCCAGTTAAACAGGCTAGACTCCACCCCTACATTTCAATCATAAAATTAATATAAACACATGACTGCTACAGTTGTCTTGAACTCCTTGACATCAGTTCCAGGGTAGTTTTTAATCTTTTCCAGAAAGTACTGCCAGCCTTCTTCACTTTAAGCAAGCAAGGTTGTGTCTTCTCCAGATCATAGGGTGGTTCTGAGCCTTTCTTCAATCCTGACCAGCCATTCTTCATAAAGTCCCGCTTCTCAGATGACTTGCTCAGCACACAGATTGAATAAGTGGTGAAAGGATCCCAACTTGATGCCTACCAGACAGGATCTCCATGTTCTGGTCCAGCAATCTGCCTCTTGGTCTACATCCAGGCTCCACATGAGCAGAGTTAAGCCTTCTAGAATTCCTGTTCCTTGAAATAATATCTATAATTTGTCATCTATATAGCCAATGTCTTTGCATAGTCAATAAAACTCAGGTAAAATTCTAGTATTCTCTGCTTTGGGCCAAGATCCATCTGATATCAGCAGTATATCCCTTGTTCCATGACCACTTTGGGGTTCAGCTTGAATTTCTGGCAGTTCTCGATTGATGTACTACTGCAACCATTTTTAAATGACCTTCAGCATGATTTTTGCCTACACACCAAATCAACAATATTGCTTGATAATTTCTACGTTCTGTGGAGTCATCGTTATTAGGACAGCTTTAAAAGAAGACAGGCTAAAATTAAAAAAAAAAAAAAAAAAAAAAGAAGACAGGCTGAGCCCCCGTGGTGTAAGTGGTTGAGTGCGGGACTGCGGCCTGCGGGCTTGGCGGTTCAAATCCAGCGGCGGCTCTCAGGAGCAGTGCTGGGTAGCTCCCACGACCACCAGAGGCAGTGACGCCAAAAAATAAAAAATAAATAAAATAAGAAGACAGTGCTACAGACCAACATCCACTAGTCATTAGAAGGCAGAGTGTGTGAGGTACGAATTCATCAAAACACACTTAAGATTTGTGCCACATGCTATTAAGTTATAGCTCAAAAATGTTCTTTTATATTATTTTTTTAAATATGGAACGCTTCACAAACTTGCCTGTCATCCTTGCACAGGGCCCATGCTAGCCGTCTCTGTATCGCTCCAATTTTAGTGTATGTGCTGCTGAAGCGAGCACTCAAAATTTTTAAAAGGGGGCTGAGCCCCGGTGGCGTCGTGGTTGCGCGTGGGACTGCGGCCCACTGGGACGGAGGTTCCATTCCAGCTCCACAGGAGCAAAGGCTGGGCCTCCTACTCCCACCACCAGAGAGCAGAGGGCAGTGATGCCCCAAAAAACAAAACAAAAAAGAAAAAATTTTTTAAAGGACCAGCAGAGAACCTGAACAATGGTGCTGATGATCAAAGTGAAAGATGAAATGAAGGAAACCTCCGCAAACACCGGGCAAACAGAAACACAGAGGATGCGGCATCTTTGTGTTGCCGGCGAACCTGCCTGTAGTTGGCATTCCTGGGCGTCAAGAAGCTCTTGCAACAAGCTCTTGCAGGTGATCCAAAGAAACTGGCATGGCATTTTATATCCGATGCCTCAACTCAAACATTGTGGGTGACAGAATAACACACGACATCCTTTGGGGGTGCCCTGGCGTCATCAGCCCTAGGGGACCTTATTTTTCGCCCAGGTGACTTCACTGCTGAGAATGAGCCCTGCGGTAAAACTTTCAGAAAGGGGAAGGACGCGGCCTTAAGGAGATATTCGTGACCATGGACTTCATTGCCAACTTCCAGGCAGCCGGGAGGGGCGGGGAGGCGGGGGAGGCGCCAGGAAGCGATCTGCTCGTCTTCCGTGGGCAGTGGCAGCATCCGTACTTGGGGCATGTTACCAGGAGGGAAAAGGGGCATCCCTGGGTGGGGTCGAAGGTCAGGGGTCAAGAGGCAAGCCCTCGGGGGAGAGAGAGCCCCGGGGCTGCAGCAGCGTTCCGCGGTGTGGGGCCCAGGGTCGCGACCGGTCGGGGCAGACTGGGGGCCCCCTCGGCGGCCCCACCCAGCAAAAGGAAGCCCCACTCAGCGAACCCGATCCGTGCGGCCGGCCGGCCGGAGCGGCCAGCGTCGGCTCCCGCCAGTGTCCACGCGGCGGGTCCCCGGGGCCGGAGAGCGGAAAGTTCGGCCGCCCGCCCCGCGGTGCCGCAGCGTGCGGAGACCCGGGCTGCGGCTGCGCAGTGCGGCCGCGGGGGCCGAGGCCGGGGCCGGGGCGGCGCCGCGGGGGGGCGCCAGCGGCCCGGGCGGGGCGGGGCGGGGCGGGCCTGCGGAGGCGGGGCGGGGCGGGGCGCGCGCCGGCCGGCGCCGAGGGACGCGCAGCCACCGCCAGCGGAGCGGAGCGGCCCGGCGGGGGCCGGCAGGCGGGGCGGCGCGGGGGCGCGGCGCGGCTGTCCCCGCCCCACACGCTGCTCGGCGCGGGCGGGGGGCACTGCGGTGGCCGGCGGCCCTGGCCCCCCCCCCCGCGAGGACGCGCCTGCGGAGCCGGGGGCGACGGCTGGGCGGGCTCCCGCCTCCGCCTGCGTGACCGCGTCCGCGCGGGCGGCCGCCCCCCGGGGATGTGAGGGCCCCGGGCCCGGGAGCGGCGCGGAGCCGGGCCGCACACGGTAACGCGCCGGGCGGGCTGCGGGCCGGGGGAGGGAGCCGGAGCGGCGCCGCGGAGTCCGCGGGGTCCCGGGTCCCGGGTTCCGGGCCGGGCGGCGGTCGTTGCGGTGGGTGGCCGGGGCCGGCCGCGTCGGGGAGGGCCGCGGCCCCGGGGAGCCGGAGGAGGCCGGGCCGGCTGGCGGGCAGCCCGTCGGGTGGCAGGTGCCCACTCTCCGGCCATGCAACTCTCCTTAGCTCCGCCCACCTTGGCCTGGACCCAACCTCCCAAGGCTAAAAATATTGCCCGAGGCGCGGGACCCGTATCAGATCGGGCAAAGTAGGGCGCCCAGGTAAAGGCGACCGAGCTCCACGGCCCCAGGGCAGAGCGCGGAGGCTGCCCCCACCTACGCTGGGCCCAGCGGCCAGCGCCCTCCCTCCCTGAGCAGGCAAGTGGGGGCCCGTGGGCGGTGCGGCCGGTGAAGTTGCGCCCCTCCCCCCCTTCCGGGCCAAGCAGCTGTGCCCAGCCCTTCACCGCCCAGGGCACCTTCAGAGCAGGTGCCCGCTGCCAGGGTCCCACCTTGCCAGGGGTCCCCTAAGTGTTCCCTAAGCATCGGCTGCAAGCGATTGAGTTCCAGAATCAGAACCAACCCGGTGAAGACTTGGCACTTCTTCTCTGTGAGAAACGTCTTTCTCTCTTGTTTTGATCCGTTCGGCATTCATTCATTTCACTGAAGGCTGACCTGCCTTGCAGAGAGACCCGCCTTGAGCCCTGGTGGTGCAGTGGTTATGCATTTGAATGCAATGCCACAGAGAGGCTTACCTGGGGGAGTGGGGGGCAGTGAGCTGATACCGGGGGCTCGAGTCGAAAGAAAATGTTTTGAAAATGATGATGGCAACGTACGTACAAGTGTGCTTGACCCAATGGACGGATGGATGGATTGTGATGAGAGCTGTAAGAGCCCCCAAATAAATGATTTTAGAAAGAGAGCGAGATTCTGACCTGCCAGCCTCTTTCACCCACTCAGCTACACAAAAGAGATGCCTGCGTGTGCCTCCAGGACCGGCCACCACCTGTGCCCTCGGGCAGTGGGCACACCTCCTTTGGCTAGCCTGTGCTCTTCTGGCAGACAAGCTCAGCCGGAGGCCGGCGCCATCAGGAGGGTGGATGGTACGCTTCTGTTATCCAAACAAAATAAAACTAATGTTGATGGGATCAGCCCGAAGGAGAGCAAGCATCATCCATCTCCCGATTGCTAGGGCATTTGGTTCAAGAAGCCCTCGTTCGCATGCTAGGACCCTAGGTGCTGTCCCTCCCTCCAGGTGTGTGCGGAGGCCAGAATGAAGCTGAAAAAGCAGGTGACCGTGTGTGGGGCTGCAATCTTCTGCGTGGCGGTCTTCTCCCTCTACCTCATGCTGGACCGGGTGCAGCGTGATCCCACCCGGCACCAGAATGGCGGAAACTTTCCCCGGGTGAGTCCCTCCAGGTTGCTCAGCTCTTGTCTTGCAAGCCACCTGGACCCAAGTTATCCCGGCAGGAGGAGCACTTTGCCCGGGGCAGGAATAGCTCTTAGCAATAGGCAAGATTTCTAGAGACCCCCCCCAGCCAAAAAGCAAACAGTGATGATCAGAAGAAAGTAACAGTGGCAACAGGTGTGGCCACCTGGAGTCTTGACCGACATTACTAGTGGCTGCCATAGCCCTTGCCAAGTCCTGCCGTCCAAAGCACAGTGGCCCAGGCAGCTGGTACCGACCGATGGCTCCAAACACACTTGGGAGGTGATGGCGGTCCCTAGGAGTGACCCAGCTGCCCTGTAGGCTGGTACTTCCGGCCTCCTTCCAGAGAACAGGCTCACAGTGAGGCTTCAGGTGGTACAGCCAAGCAGAGATCTTCTCTGTGGCCCAGGGAGCGATGATGGGTGATGCTCTGGTTTTTTGGCAGAGCCAAATTTCTGTGCTGCAGAACCGCATCGAGCAACTGGAGCAGCTGCTGGAGGAGAACCACGAGATCATCAGCCACATCAAGGACTCCGTGCTGGAGCTCACGGCCAATGCCGAGGGCCCCCCAGCCCTGCTGCCCTACTACACGGCCAACGGCTCCTGGGTGGTGCCGCCGGAACCCCAGCCCAGCTTCTTCTCCGTCTCCCCCCAGGACTGCCAATTTGCTTTGGGGGGCCGGGGCCAGAAGCCAGACCTCCAGGTAAGAGCCAGAGTGGCAGGGACCCCCCGTGGCCACGGCCGGGGCCCTGAGCTGTTCCCCCGCCTGGCAGATGCTGGCCGTGTCGGAGGAGTTGCCCTATGACAACATGGACGGCGGTGTGTGGAAGCAGGGCTTTGACATCTCCTACAGCCCTCACGACTGGGATGCAGAAGACCTGCAGGTGTTTGTGGCGCCGCACTCTCACAACGACCCAGGTGAGGCGCTGCAGGCCCCGGGGGGCTGGCGCATGGAGCGGGCTCCCTGCTGGCCAGGGTACGTACGGGGAGGGCCAGCTGACTGAGCAGGGCGCTGTGTCGGCCCCCGTCAGGCTGGATCAAGACCTTTGACAAGTACTACACAGAGCAGACGCAGCACATCCTCAACAGCATGGTGTCGAAGCTGCAGGAAGATCCGCGGCGGCGCTTCCTCTGGGCCGAGGTCTCCTTCTTTGCCAAGTGGTGGGACAACATCAGTGCCCAGAAGAGGGCAGCGGTCCGGAGGCCAGTACCGGGAATGGGAGAGGTCTTCTGGGCCCTGGGATGGGTGTGCAGGTCTCCCCTGAGACTGTGGGTGCCCAGACAGCAGGGGATGCGAGGGAGAACTATCGTGGGAGTGGGTGATGGTAAAGGGACCAGGCAGGAACTACTTGAGCCTGAGGGTCGTGGGCGTTAGGAGAGAGGGCAGTGGCCTCCAGGAGGAGAGTTCCTGCCTTCCGGGCAGGCGGCCTGGGTTCTGCCTTGTTTGCGAAGCCGCCTCCATGGGTTGACAGAGGTTTGCTGTTGTTGTTGTCCCGATGCTGAGGAGGTTTCAGCGGGGCTTCCAGACGCAGACTGGAGCCCCCTGGGGGGGGGGGGGTTCTTTCCCAAAGTCAGCTAGTGAAGACCCCCCAGAGGGCAGAGAGCAGTGGGCAGAGGGAAGTGATCTTTTTTGTATGCGGTGCCACGAGGCAGAGCCACTAACAACAGCCGCAGCACGCATCCCTGGGCACTGAGGCAGAGAGCAAGCTCAGCCACTGACTGAGAGGTCAGAAGTTTGAGTCCACCCAGAGGAGAAGCCTGGCCTTCACCTGAAAAACCAGCCATTGGAAACCCCCTGCGGTGCAGCTCCGCTCCGGGCACCCCCACCCCGACCCCACCCCGCCAGAGTCCCAACAGCAGGCGGCTGAGTTGAGAGGGCGGTTGGGAGCTAGGCGCATGAGGGCTTGACCTTGGACGCACGGGTAGGGGTCCAGAAACCAGCACCCCCTGCCCTGAGCAGGGCCTTCGGGGACGGCCATTCGCCTTCTCATTCCTGCCTTTGATGCACCAGCTCTCAAGGCTTCAGGCCGCTCCGGGGATCGTCAGGCTGGGAGCTCTGGAGCAGGCCTGGGAAGAGTCCCTGCCCGGCACTGATCATGCGCACCCTCCCCCACAGGCTCGTGGGCAATGGGCAGCTGGAGATCACCACGGGAGGCTGGGTGATGCCCGATGAAGCCAACTCCCATTACTTTGCCCTGATTGACCAGCTCATCGAAGGCCACCAGTGGCTGGAGAGAAACCTTGGTGAGTCCTGGCTCGGCAGGGGAGCCTGGCCCTGTCGGGGGACCCAGCAGACGGCAGGCTGCTCTAAGCGATGGGCGAATGGTGCCTGTCTGGGTGTATTCCTCCAGCACGGACCCCGTGGGGTGGCGGCATTCATCCACTGCCTGTCGGCACCGGAACCGGGGTTCTCACAACAGGGCGACCGAGAGGGCAAGCCTGAGGTGTTCTGGACCCTTGCCCAGGTGTGACCCCGCGCTCCGGCTGGGCAGTGGACCCCTTTGGACACAGCTCCACCATGCCTTACCTGCTGCGCCGTGCCAACCTGACCAGCATGCTGATCCAGAGGGTGCACTATGCCATCAAGAAGCACTTTGCTGCCACGCACAGCCTGGAGTTCATGTGGAGGCAGACGTGGGGTGAGTCAGGTCGAGGGAGGGACCGCGGAGGGGTGCCTCCCTGAGGAAGAGCAGGGCCTCCGGGATCCACAGACAGACAGGAGCCCCCCTGTTGCAGTGGGGTGAGCACTGGCTGCTCACCTGAAGGTGGGCCAGCAGCTCACACCCCCAGCTGCTCCGCGGAGGGGGAGTTCTGCTCGGCCCTGCAGGCTTGCTGTGAGCCACTGGTGACGCTGTGGCAGTGGACGGGCTCTGCAGACCAAGGTCTCTGTGCCATGGTCAGTTTGCACTCTGCTACTGACTTAAGGTTGGCAGTTCGAACCCACCCGGAAGCCCTGCAGAAGAAAGGCCCGGTGATCTGCTTCTGTGAAGGTCCCGTTGCCGTCACTGCAATCTTGGCTGGTAGCACCCCGATGGGGCCGTAGAATGACCCACAGGCTTTCCTAGGTGGGCAGCAGGACTCACAGTAGTGTGAGTCCCCCAGCTGCTCCCATACAGATGGCTGCCTGTGGCGCACCTCTCTCGCCCTCAGGGTCGCTTTGGGCCGGAGTCAGTTTCACATCAGCGGTCAGCAGTCAAGCTAACAGCTGACAAAACAGAACAGCCCTTTCAGTGGGAAAGAGGGGGAGTGCAGGGTGCAGACCCAAAGACCACCGGTAGACAACTGGACATCCCCTCACACAAGGGTCACCAGGAAGAGACGAGCCAGCCAGGGTGCCGTATATCACCGAGGATGCACGCAACACTCCTCCCGTTCTTTAATGTGTCCCACCCCAACCCCCACTACCATGACCCCAGTTCCACCGTACAAACCCGACTAGACGGAGCGCGTACATTTGGGGGGTACAGATAGGAGCTCTGGACACAGTGAATCCAGGACAGAGAAACTTCTCAACAACAGTCACGGGAGTGGCGATACCAGGAGGGTAGCGGGAAGGTGGGAGGAGAAAGGGGGAAGCAAGAGCAACAGATAGAAAAATGTAGCACCCACACAGGGTGACGAACAACAGAAGCACGGGTAAAGCAGACAGTGGGTGGTATAAGACATGAAAATGACAATTTTAACTTATCATTGCGGTGGGAGGGTAGAGGAGGAAGAAACTCATAATACCAAGGGCTCAAGTAGAAAGCCAATGCTTTGAAAATGCTGATGGCAGCATACGTACAAATGTGCTTGACACGATGGATGGATGGATTGTTGTAAGAGCTAAACAGATAACCAGCCGAGAAAGGGATTGGAGCAGCCAGTTCTCCGGCAGCACCGGGCTGCCAGGCGCTCGAGCCCCCTCCAGGGCTGCAGGCTTGGGTGGCACTCCCGCTTCTCAGACCAGAGCGTCACCACTTCCTGTGAGGCAGGCTCGCCATCACATTGACCTCTGCCCTTTCCAGGCCCTGACAGCTGTTCTTGAGGGCCCGAGCCTACCCTGGCTCTCTTCGCTGCAGGATCGGGGAACTCGGGAACCTCCCTGTGCCGGACCCCAGGCCTGCCCATCCTCCCACAGGGCTGCCCTCCACCCGCAGCGGCCCCGGGCACAGCCCCAGAGGCTGCGTGCTGGCCGCCGACCACCCGCCCTGTCCCCTGCAGACCCAGACTCCAGCACAGACATCTTCTGCCACATGATGCCCTTCTACAGCTATGACGTCCCCCACACCTGTGGCCCAGACCCCAAGATCTGCTGCCAGTTTGACTTTAAGCGCCTGCCTGGCGGGCGCATCAACTGCCCCTGGAAGGTGCCGCCCCGGGCCATCACCGAGGCCAATGTGGCTGAGAGGTACTCTTTGTGCCCCCCGGGGAGGGGGGGGCTTCAACCTCGCTCTGGCCATGGCCGGGGCCCCAGGGAAGCGTTTCATTCCAAGTGCTTCTTGCAGTGTCGGAACGTTGTCAGAGCCAGTCGGCTGACTCTGAGCGAGTGATTCTCAAATACGGTTCCTTCCCTCTAGACCAGCGGTTCTCAATCTGTGGGTCGCGACCCCTTTGGGGGGTGGGGCAAACAACCCTTTCACAGGGTCGCCCGATTCATAACAGTCACAAAATGGCTAACGTGAAGCCTAACTTCACATGGGGGCTCTGACTTGACTCCCGCTCAGCCAGCTCCCTCAGAGGTCGGCAGAGCGGGGCTCCCGTTCATCCTCACACGCCCCTCAGCCCCAGCCCACGGCCTCGGCTGCCAAAGGCTCGGAGCTTGTTTTCCTCAAGAAAACCTAGTGGGACTCGGACAAAACTCGCTGTTGCCAACTGAGACTGATGCGCAGCCAAAGACCGACGTCAGGATAACAAGTGGAACTGGTTTTCATGTCTCCCCCCACGCCCCCAACGAGGAGTGAAACTGGACCCAAGGCGCAAGAAAGTGGCCTTTTGTTTCCAGAATCCAGACACCCACATGCTGCCTGCAGGCCAGAATCTAAGGAGTTATAGGCTGGTTTCCCTCGGCACAGCCACCAGGGTCTACAGAGACTGACAGAGAGCAAGCCAGGAAAGGGGACTGCGTATGCTCCCAGATTGACCCTTTTAGGCAAGGTGCTATTTTGAAGCATCCTCTCTTGGTGTCTTTGGAAACAAAATTAGGGAAGTACAGCAACTGCTTTTTTGTTTTGTTTTAATACACAGTTCTTGCTGTGTGCAGGCTGTTTTTAAAATGCTTTCGAAATAACGCCTCATTCCATTTATTTTAGCACTCTCCACGTTCATCAGCGTAGACAGGAACGGTTTCATAGCAGTGGGGTGCAGAGAGGTGACTCGCTCAAAGTCACCCAGCCAGCAGGTGTTGGGCCGCTCTGCATGCTCTGGCCCAGAGCCCAGACTCTCCCCCTGCCCCATGCAATGGGGTGTGATGGGACCTCAGCTGGGTGGGTGTGGGCCCCATCCACCCAATCAGATTGACCTGATCCTGGAGTGCAGGTTCAGCAGGAGGAGGAGGCCCTGACCTCCTGGATGGAGATTACCCTCAGGGATGGTACCCATGAGGACTGGTGGCTGCCAAGCTTGTCCATGGAAACGCTCTTCCCAGGGACATTCTGGGCCGGGCCAGTGCACCCTCCCTGTGCTGGCTGCTCCCCCCAGGCTTCCAACCCCCTCCCTCAGAGGGACAGCAGAGCTAGAGATGGTCCGGCTGGGCTGGCAGTGCCTGAAGAAGAACCCTGTGGAATGTGCGCTGAAGGTGGTTGCAGGAAGGGGCCTGCTTGGTTCTGCACAGCGTCCATGGAGACACCGCCGCCGCTGCCCCTCCTAGGAGTCAGAATCACCCGAGGGCAGCGCATTTGGTTTCCTAACGCTTAAGGGAGCCTGTGTGGCTCCTCAGAACTGTCTCCATCCGGCTAACCCCGGCGCCCCCTCACATTGCAGACAGAAGGGCTTCTGGGGAGGGGGGGATGTTCCCCGGGGGCCACCGGGGATGGGTCTGTGAGCTGAGGGCACGGGTAATGCTGAGACTCCGCCCACAGGGCAGCCCTGCTTCTAGATCAGTACCGGAAGAAGTCCAGGCTCTATCGAAGTAACGTCCTCCTGGTGCCCCTTGGGGACGACTTCCGGTACGACAAGCCCCAGGAGTGGGATGCCCAGTTCTTCAACTACCAGCGGCTGTTCGACTTCCTCAACAGCAAGCCCGACCTCCACGTGCAGGTGCGGCGGGGGGCAAGGGGGCGGGCCGTGCCCAGGGGCACCTCCGAGTGCTGCCTGACATCCGCCTTCTGTGTTGACTGCCTCGGTCGGGGCCCAGCCCCCGCCCCCACCCCCACCCCCCAGCAGCACTCTGGCCAGAATTCCCAGGGGCTCTGGACCTGATGGGCCTGGGCTTTGGGGTCTCCACAGGCCCAGTTTGGCACCCTCTCGGACTATTTTGATGCGCTGTACAAGAGGACCGGGGTGGAGCCTGGGGCTCGTCCCCCTGGCTTCCCCGTGCTGAGTGGGGATTTCTTCTCCTACGCCGACCGGGAGGACCATTACTGGACGGGCTACTATACTTCCCGGCCCTTCTACAAGAGCCTGGACCGGGTCCTGGAAGCCCACCTGCGGTGAGACGCCTCCCTTCCCAGGAGGAGGCAGGGCGTCAGGGAGCCTCTGGGGTTGGGTCTGCGCCTGGCCAGCAGGGATGCCCGGCCCCAGAGACCACAGCTGGTGGAAACATGTGGAGGGAGAGCCCCAGGCCCTGGGGGGCTGACTGCCCTCTCCGGACAGGGGGGCAGAGATTCTGTACAGCCTGACCGTGGCCCACGCCCGCCGCTCTGGAACAGCTAGCCAGTATCCGCTCTCCGACTTCGCGCACCTGATGGACGCTCGGCGCGCTCTGGGGCTTTTCCAGCACCACGACGCCATCACCGGCACCGCCAAGGAGGCTGTCGTGGTGGACTACGGGGTCAGGTGGGCCCTCGCCTCGCCCCTGCCAGCTCCACAGCCTCTTCACGCCTTCCCTGGGCAAGGGTGGGCGACGGGCCCCCGCCTGAGGGTGTGTGCACCTGGCAGGACCGGCAGCCTCCCCGAGGGAGCACCCTCCCCACGGCCTGCCCTGTGCCCACCCCTAGGCTCCTGCGCTCCCTGGTCAGCCTGAAGCAGGTCATCATCAACGCTGCTCACTATCTGGTGCTGGGGGACAAGGAGACCTACCACTTTGACCCCGAGGCGCCCTTCCTCCAGATGGTGAGCCCTGCCCTGCAGGTGGACGGGCAGGCGGGTGGGGGCCCTGGTCCCAGAGCTCGGGTCAGCGGTGCTGCTCCTGCCTCTGCCTCTCTGCCTGCATGAGAGTCTTGTGGCCAGAGCAGCTGGGGAGCCATGTCCAGGACAGAACAGAGGGCCGAACCCCAAGATGGTTCTCCCCACCCCTCCAGGATGACACGCGTCTGAACCACGACGCCCTACCTGAGCGCACTGTCATCCAGCTGGACGCCTCACCCAGGTGAGCTGGGTGCACACTGCGGGGGGCGGGGGGTGCCTGGGTGCTTGGCCCCCCGCCCCCAGTCAGCCCACCTGTGCTGGCAGGTACGTGGTGCTATTCAACCCGCTGGAGCAGGAGCGGCTCAGCGTGGTGTCTGTGCTGGTCAGCTCTCCCCGGGTGCGGGTGCTCTCCGAGGACGGCCAGCCCCTGGCCGTGCAGGTCAGCGCCCACTGGAGCTCGGCCACGGACATGGCCCCCGACGTCTACCAGGTGAGACCCCAGCGGCACGCCCACCAGCCAGGGCACTGCGGCCTCACCTGGTCGGGCTTCCCTGAGGAAAGCCCTGTGTGGAAATGGAGGCAGGGCGTGTGCCCTGGGGGAGGAGGGGACGGTTTCCATGGTAATGAGGGCACCCGTCAGTGTCCTGTCCTCTTACACTTGAGTGCTGCTTAACGGGTGGGGACCACGTGGTCTTTTTCCAAATATCAAGGGGGAATACCTGATGTCAGCTCCCGCAGGAGCAGGACAGAGGCCTGGGAGGGTCAGGGCTTATGTGGGCCTCTCAGGAATGGACTGCAGCCTGACGGGTGCTAGGCGCGCCCCCCCACCCCCACCCACCCCATTTCCCCATGGTCCTGTCTGGCAGGTGTCTGTGCCCATGCGCCTGCCGGCCCTGGGCTTGAGCGTGCTGCAGCTTCAGCAGGGCCTGGACAGCCACCGCACGCTACCCTCCTCTGTGCG
>PVJH01032195.1:0-22913 GCA_004026705.1 Nesogale talazaci | reverse complement strand
CCCCCCCCCCCCCCCCTGCACAGGCTCTCAGGCATCAAGGAAGCTGTGCCCCACCTCTGCAAACGCACCCTGACAGCCTCTGACAACTGCCTGGCTCCCACTCCCGCCCCCGCACGCGCACAAGCGGGCCTCCCACACCCTGCCACTCACTCCTGCACCCTGCCACTCTGACACGCTCATTCACACTCACTCACACCACCCCGAGACACACACACACACACACACACACACTCACTCACACCCCGAGCTATAGGCTGCCAGGGCCTGGCGCTGACGCTCAGCTCCGACACTCCCTGCCTGAGGACTGACAGGTGTCCGCCCGCGAGCAGCCCACCCGTGTTCGCGCGCTCGGGCACCCCCTTCACAGCGTGACTTGCTGCTGCTCTCTCGGGACCTCCCAGGCCTCCCCCCACCCCAGTGCTGGCCCCGGAGCGATTAAAAGCCCAGTCCCCAGCCTCCGCTGCCCGCCAGCGCCCGCCCCGGCCCTCCCACCCCCACCCCCTCCCAGCTGGACCCCGCCAATCATGCAGCTTCAAGTTCGAGGGAGACGGCAGGGGGTCCCCGCGGCTCGCCCGGCCCCGCCCCCTGGGGAGCAGGAGCCGCGTGCTCATTGGCCACCTCCCCCTGAGCCCGCCCCTCGGGCACGCGGGCCCGTCCCCCGCCGAGGAGTCGACGCGCCGGGGACCCCGGGGCCGGGGCCAGACGGGTGAGGCCGGGAGAGGCGGAGGGGCGCGCGCCGCGAGCGGAGCCGGGGAGGGCGCCAGGGCGGGAGCAGCCCCCCGAAAGCCCCGCGGGGAGCCCGGCACGCGGCTGCAGGCGCTGGGTCGAGCCCGCGCGGAGCGGACGGACCTCCAGGCGGGGGGCTCCCAGGCGGCCCCGGTGAGCCCGACCCGCGCCCCCCACCCCCGCGCTCGCGCCCCCCACCCCACCCGGCGGCCGCGGTATTTTTATCCGCGCTCGCGCCCTCCTCCTCCTCCTCCTCCTCGCCGCGCGCGCAGCCCGCAGTCAGCGCGGCGCCAGCAGCGCGGGGGAGCCCAGCGGAGACCGCCTGCCGGACCCCGAGCGAGCGGCGCGCCCCCGGCCCCACCGGCCACCCGCCGCCATGGACCCCAAGGATCGCAAGAAGATCCAGTTCTCCGTGCCCGCGCCCCCCAGCCAGCTCGACCCCCGCCAGGTGGAGATGGTAAGGGGACGCCCCCCTACCCCCTGCGCCCTCGCCCGCCCCCCAGGGCCCTGCCCGTCCCGGGTGGCGCCCAGGGGGTGCCCGCACCCCACCCCACCCCCGGACCCGGGCGCGAAGTTGGCGGGAGACTCTTCAACTTTTTCCCGGGGTTGGGGCCGGAGCGGCGGGGCAGGGTCCTTCCCCCGGACATCCCCCGGGGAGCCGGCCGCCTGGGTCCCAGCAGCAGCACCCGGTCCACCGAGACACGGGTCCATGGCCCCCCTAGACGGAACGCGAGCGCCGGCGGCCCCCACGGCGGGCGCCCCACCGCCCTGCCCCTTGAGCCTCCGACCCCACCCTACCGGCCTGGCTTGGGGTCCCAGAATCACCCGCGCTGTGACCCTCTTCTGCTGCCAGGTTTTGAAGTCTCAGTTCAGAAAGCTCGGAAGCCAGGCTGCCTCCCAGACCACCGAGTCCTCCCCCACCTCCCACCCCCAGCCTTCCAGTTCCCTCAACCCAGCCTGGGGGAGGGGGGATTTGGGTGAGGGCTATGTTCCCAAGCCCAGCCATGGGTCACTTGTTGCTGGGCCGGGGCCAGCTCCCACCGGAGCAGTCAGTGGGGGGACAAGTCCTGGAGGCGAAGATGGGGGGTCCTGAGGGATCATGGTGGGTGTGGGAGGGTTTGGGGAGGGGGTCCCAAGACTAATTCGCTTTTTATCTGGAGAGCTGGGGTGTTGGGAGCTGTGCATGGGGCCCGGGCAGTTTCTGATTCACCTGGTTCCTGGTGAATTTCCCTGGAGCTCAGAGGGAACCTAATTAAGCAGTTGGTCTGGTTTGCTAAGCTGGGGGGGAGGGGGTGCTGATGAGAGTGTTCAGGGTACCCCAACACACACACACACACACACACACACACACACACACACACACCTGTTCAGCCTGGTTCCTGGACCAGGGAGGGCACGTGTTGACTATGACATGACTGGCAGGGCGCTTCAGCTTTGGAAAACGGGAGGGTCCAGCCCCAGGCCGGACATGGTTCCGTGTGTGAGAGGGTGCAGCTCAGCTTCCTTCTGCAGCAGGAGTCCTTGGGCTGACCTTAGGTGGGCAGGGCCACGTGGGTGCTCTGCCCATGGGACATCTTCCCCAGAGAGCCCCTCCCAGACGGCAGGCAGGCACCAGGGCCACCCTGCGCTCCTGAGGCCTGTGGCTCTCTGCAGAAGGGCCTGGCTCAGGACAGGGAGGTGGGGTGGGCAGTGGGAAGCATGGTGGGGGGCGGTCAGGGACACGGGGGCAGGGCAGAGGCTTTCCTGTACTTACCCTGGGCAGGTGAGGAGGCTCTGAGCACAGGGAGGGACCTCTGGGAGCCAGCTGGGTGGGCACCTTTGTAAAAGGAAGGGACCTGGTGAGCCCGTAGAGCTCTTTCAGCCCTGCTAACTCTTTGGTCCAGAGGTTTCCTGGGGACTTCAAAGCACTGCTGGTCCCCTGCTGTCCCTGTCAGCTGTGTGGGGGTGGGGGTGAGGGTGGGGGTGGATTTAAGATGGTCAGCGGGTGTCTGTGCTGTCTGCCCCCCCCACCCCATCCTTAGATCCGGCGCAGGAGACCAACCCCTGCCATGCTGTTCCGGCTCTCAGAACATTCCTCACCAGGTGGGACCCCTGTCCTGCCCCCCGGCCCTGAGTCTTCTCAACCCTGGCACTGGGTGCCTTCCTGGGGGCAGAGGCCAAGCAGAACAGGAGACCGGGCATGGGCAGCCACTTGGTGCCCCTTTGATGCCCCTGTTGCCCAACAGCAGGGGGTGGGGTGGGGGGACGACCAGTCCCTTCCCCAGAGAGGAGTCTTTGGGAGAAAATAACTTCATTCTTTTCTCCCTCTGCCCCCCACTTCTTCTTCTTCATGGCTCACTGGGGGTCTCCCTCAGAGGAAGAGGCCTCCCCTCATCAGGTGCGTCTCCAGGGGCAGCTGGTTGGAGATGCTGGGACCACTGGGGTGGGGTGGATGTGGGTGGGACACATTATTGTATCAGTCAATCTCCCTGCCCCCTGTCCCTGCAGACTTCCCTCCCTCCGACCCCTCCTCTATCAGACCAGCTCCTCACAGACCTCCCTGAAGCCTGGGCTGTCTCTGCCTAGGGACAAGATGGGGGGGGGGGAGGGATGGAGGGCACTGGGGATGGGGTGGAATGGAAGGAGGATAAAGGGAGAACACCCTGGTGATCTTGCTTTCCCTGGCAGAGAGCCTCCGGAGAGGGACACCACCTCAAGTCGAAGAGACCCAACCCTTGTGCCTACACGCCCCCCTCGCTGAAAGGTACTGCTCCCAACCTGCCAAGAAGGCCATGCCTTTGGGCTCCCTCCCCTGCCCCCCATGGCTGCACTGACCCTGAAGTAGCAAGGAGAAATGGGGAGGTTGGGTTAGCTCCAAGGGAGTGGGGGATATCCTGTGCACCCCTACTCCTAACTGGAGACCAGTTCTTTCCTCATCTGGGGAGTGTTCCTCTGAGCTCCCCACTTGTTTACAGAACTTCTCCTTTCTCCTCACAAAGCCATGCCTTATCCCACCACTGAACACTGAAGAGTGTGTGCCAGGCTTCGTTCCGGAGACCTCCCTGGGGAGGGGCCGCTTCCCCTGGGCATGCAGGATGAATAGGAGTTCCACAGGATGGCAAAGCAGGGAGAGGGTGCATGCTCAGGGAGGACCGTGACATCCAGGGGGGGCCCTGTCATGTCTTCAGACTATTGGCTTCTAGTGGGGCAGGAGTGAGGGACACACCTGGAGGAGACGGCAGGGAAGATTGGAAAGTCAAGGAGGTGCTTTTGCACCCCTCACCCACAGCTTCTGCCTCAGGTTCTTCAGGCCTTGGGCCAACCCCCGGCTCCCACTGAGGGAGGCCAGGAGGGGGCCGGAAGGGTGTGCTGAGCTCTCCCTTGGGGTGGGTTTAGTGAGTTCTCAGGCTTGGCCAAGGTCAACAGGTGTGCCTGTCAGCCTGCCTGCTGCAGACCAGGGGCTGGGGCTCTGTGCGGAGGAGAGAAAGGCAGGGACCCTCCCTCTCCTCCCAGCAGGGAAAGAGGGGGGAACTGAGCTACAGGCTGGGGAGAGGATCCAGGGGCTGTAGGGATGTACAGAAGATTCCCAGGGTTGAGGGAGGGAGGGAGGGAGGGAGGGAGGGAGGGAGGGAGACAGAAAGAGAGAGAGAGAGAGAGAGAGACTAAAACCCTGTTGTCCTCACCATGGGAGGGCTGAGTGTTATGTATGTGAGGGGGCTATGGAGGTACATGGAAAATGGTCCCCTATATATGGAGAGGATGTTAAAGTCAAGGTGCCTGCTGTTGACCCAGCAGGGACCTGATGTGGGCCTCGCCCCAATGCCTCTGGGGGGAAGGGAGAGGCTACCAGTGAGGGGTGGAGGGTGTCAGGGGACCCTGGAGCAGGGTGAGCAGTCTGAAGGCTGGGGTGGAAGTCAGGGGTTCAGAATCACAGAGGTGGAGACCCCACCAGAGCCCAGGGGGGGTGAGGGGAGACCCCAGAGCCCCTGCCGGGCATGTGGTCAGGCCCTTCAGACAGCTAGCACCTATTGTCACCTCACTGGAGCTCAGGAATCCTTCCGGGGGCAGGGGGGAGGGGAGACTGAGGGAGCTGCCACCTCCCCCCTGTTCTCCTTCTGCAGAGTGCACCCCTCAGAGGACCCTCTCCTCCCCCTTGGGGCTGCTTCCCTGATCCCACCCCCCTCCCAGGGTGCTCTGAGTTGCAGCTAGCCCCTGCCACAAGAGGGAGAGCCCCGGCGGGGGGGGGGGGAGGTGCTGGGTGGCGTTTTGCAGGGGGGAGGGTGCTCTCACTCGTTCACTTCTGGCTCAAGGTGAAGCTCTGCCGTGTCCCCAAGGCCAGGGTAGGACGATTTATTGCGTTTTTATTGCCTGGGTCTCTTGCCCAGCGCCAGCAGGAGGCACTGGGCTGGGAACGGGTGGGTGGGGCGGCACACAATGCACCCTCTGTGCCCGTCCCCGGGCTGAGGCTGGCAGGAGTTCCTGCCCCACTCACCCCACCGGAGGCTTCCAGGCCGGACGTCCCCCTGCCCGCCTTCTGAGGGGGGCAGCCCCACGCCCGAGCTGGTCAGCCTCTCCTCAGTGGGCTGAGGTACGGTTCCAAGTGCTTCTCCACACAGCCACCTCCAGGCTCTCTGCTGAGTCTGCCTCCCTCCCGGCCCCGGTGGGTCCCTCGGCCCTGGTCCCCCTTCCCGGGCCCCCTGCTCCTTTCCATCCTTTGGAACAGCTTTCCCCAGTCCCTTCCTGGGCGCTATACCAGCGGGCCAGGGTGGTGCCTGAAGGGGCGGGGAGAGGTGTGCTGGTTTCTAGGTTACCGCAGCGGGAGCTGGCAGCGAGGGGATGTAGGTCAAGGTGGTGGGGGCTGAGTCCGAGCCCCCCCCCCCCCGGCATGCTTCTTGCTGGCCCTTGGAGCAGCGTCTGGGACTGAGCACGCGATGGGCAGGATGCCTGCCCAGCATTTGAAAGGGGCAAACGGAGCCTGGGCAGGGGTCCACAGGCACCGTCTCCAGCACCGAGAATCACCCTCTGGGGCTGCCATCTTTCTCCCTCCCCCACAGGCAGAGGTTGGGAATCCCCAGGTGGACTTGGGGAGAGACACAGTCCAATCTGTAACTCCCAATCAAGTTCCTCCTGATTCCTCCCCTTCCATAGGAATGAAGGCCAAGGGGGTTTAAGGTCAGACCCGAGGAAGGGCGTCTGGTCTGTAAGGACAAAGGGGCACAAAGCCACCCAGGGATGCCCTGACGCAGCCAGGAGTGGCAGCCAGGGAATGTTAAGCTGCTACCAGGGCCGCCTGATCTTGCCCAGCCTGGCGCCCCACGGTGGAGGGGCATTGCCTCATGCTCTCTTCCAGTGGGTCAAACAAACAAAAATCTCTCCCTGCTTCTGCCAAGTTCTGGTGCCCAGCAGGGGGACCACAGTCCTGAGGGGATTAGCTCTGGCCCGCTGGCTAGTGGAAAGGAGGGGGTGGGTCCAGCCCCCCACCCCCACCCATGCCAGCTCCATGGGTTGCTTTTTGGGCTGACCGACCCTTGGGCCCTGGCCTCCCCGGGCCCCTCTGTTCCTTTCTAGCTGTGCAGCGCATTGCCGAATCTCACCTGCAATCCATCAGCAACCTGGGTGAGAACCAGGCCTCGGAGGAGGAGGAGGATGAGCTGGGCGAGCTGCGGGCCCTGGGCTACCCGAGAGAGGACGAGGAGGACGACGAAGACGAGGACGAGGACGAGGAGGATGAAGAGGATGACAGCCAGGCTGAAATCCTCAAGGGTCAGTTGAAGGGGCTGGGACGCCGGGGTCCGGGCCCCTCCCTCCACTTCCCAGGGACGAACAGGTGTAGGTCCCCCCCCCGGAGCGCCCCCCACGAAGCCTCGCCTTAGCTCGCTGGGGCTGCAACACCACAAGGGGTGGCTCTCAGCAACAGGAAGGGGCTCTCACCGAAGTCCACCTTGAGGGCGCCCGCCGGCTTCTGCTGCCAGCGCTGGAGGAGGGACCTGGTCCCTTGGGACGGTCCCACGGCTTGGCTGCGCTCTCTCCATCTCTGCTTGCTCACGCTCGACTTCCCGAATCTCCTATTTCAAAGGAGATTGACTTAAGATCCATCTGACACTAATCCTGCCCGGTCAATAGAACAAGGGCTGTAACTGCAGGCATGAAGAACTTCTCCCATGGGCAGCAGGGGAGCCGATTCCAAGGCCTTGTGACCCTGCAGGACAGAGTGGATCCGCCCTCTGGGGCCTCTGGGGCTGCCATCTTTCTCCCTCCCCCACAGGCAGAGGTTGGGCATCCCCAGGCAGACTTGGGGGAGACTGTTCAATCTGTAACCCCCAATCAGGTTCCTTCTGATCCCTCTCCTTCCTGAGGAATGAAGGCCTAGGGGGTTTGAGAGAAGGACAAAGGGGCACAAGGACACCCAGGGACAGAGGGCGGAAAGGCATGGCCCCCTTGCCTGCATTTCTGAACCCCAGTGCGGTCTCCACAGGGAGGTGAGGTCAGGGCTGGCTGAGGTACCCTCTCCAGCACCTGCTTCTTTCATTTCCCTCTGGGGGTGGGCAGAGGGTGCCCTCTGGTGTCCACATGGAGAAGCCAGGATTCAAGAGCCAACCTGGGCCTTCCTCTGCACCCCCAACCCTGCTCGCCAGGAAGGGTCAGAGTCAGAGACCCCAGATCCAAAGCACATCGCCGGGGGCCCCCAGGTCCAGAGAAGGGGTAGGCATAAAGACAGCATCCTCAGGGGCTGAGCCCCGGTGGCGTAAGTGGTTGAGTGCGGGACTGCGGCCTCGGGCTTGGCGGTTCAAATCCAGCAGTGGCTCTCAGGAGCAGCACTGGGTGCTGCTGCCCACGACCACCAGAGGCAGTGATGCCGCCCCCCCCCCCAAAAAAAAGATGGCATCCTCCCTGGCTGTGTCTTCCACACCTGGGCATTAAAGGCTGGGCCGTAGCTCCAGACCCAAACCTTACTACCCGCTGTGGAGCGGGCGGCGACTGGCTGCGAGTCGGCAGATGGAGCAGAGTAGCTCCGCACACCGATCTTCACGAGCGTGCAAAGCTCCATCTTCCACCTACAGCGCGGCTGGGGGTTTCCAACCGCCCACCTGGTGGTCAGCAGGACAAGGGGGGACCCACGATGCCACCAGGTTTCCCGGACCACGCCCCCTCCCCTCTTTGAAAATAAACACCAGTGTGTTTATTTATTTATTTTTATTTATTTAGTTGAAAAGAAACACCAGTGTGTAGTTGTTCGCAGTGACCCCTTCAGTATCAGGTTGGAGCCGCGCTCTGTAGGGCTTTCTGTGGCCGATTTTTCTTGAAATAGATCGCCAGGCCTTTCTTCCGAGGTGCTTCTGGGTAGACTCCAACCTCAACCTTTGTGGTCAGCAGCCAGGTGAAGTAGCCACTGGCACCACCTAAGGTCTTCTGAGGGAGCCCTGGTGGGCCCGTGTTGGGCTCCTGAAGATTGATGACCTGGGAACACCCCCCTCCCCCTCCCCTCAGAGGGTGGGGGTGGGAGGGGCAGTGCAACACTGTGTCGCGGGGTCACCTTGAGCCAGATGGACTCCCTGGCAGGGACTTAAGTGTTTTGGGCCCAGGCTTGTAGTTGAGCCCACTCCCTCCTAGTGGGTGTTGAACTTTTTAGCCCCGTGACTTAGGGGGCTGAAAAAAACAGCTGCTGGCCGGGTCTGAAGGGTTCAGCCCTGCCCCAGACAAAACGGCCGTGGGTATCCGGTTTGCCTCTCTAGCTGGGTGGGTGGGGGCACCGCGCCCAGATTTTGCTGCCAGCTGGAAGAGCTAGGTCCACTCCCACGGAGACCCCAGAAGGAGGGTGGGGAGACGGTGAACAGAAACTGTCTCTGAGGAAAAATGGCAGCCAATGACCAGACAACCGAGGAGCCGTGTGAGGCACCAGCAATGCGGGCAGGGCATTCTCCTCCCCTTGCTGGTCTCCGCCATGAGGGCCCTCCTCCGGGTCCTTTTCTCCTCTCTGCTCTCACCACCCCCGGCAGTCTCTGAAATGCCCTTAGCAGCTCCACTCTGCCTTAGAGGCCACCCTGCATCTGAATCACCCTGCTGGTCACGGACCCCCTTAAGAGGGGACCCCCTAAATCACACAGCCAGGCCCTGTGCTCTCTCCACCCAATGAGGGGACCCTCGGAAAGCTCTGCTTCCGCCCTCGGAGAGAGGAACGGGGCCCCTGATGGACATGCGGAGCCTGTATCTTTAGCCCCTTTTCCCATTCCCGGCAGGGCCCAAAGCAACCTGTGGCCAGGGTCTGGAGGGCCCCTGGGAGCGCCCACCCCCTCTGGACGAGCCCCAGAGAGACAGACGCTCCGAGGCTCCAGTGCAAGACTCAGCACAAAGTGGTGAGGCCTGGAGGGGAGGGAGGGCGGGGATGGGGATAGCTCTTGGAGGGGGGGAGGTAGGGCCAGCTCCTGAGTCCCTCCCCACACCCCTTGCCTTGCAGAGCCAGGGGAGGAGCCACGGCGCCCTGCCCCCTCTGAGCCTGGCACATAGGCAACAAGTCGGCCTCTCCCAGGAGGGAGAAAGTGGAGGGGGCATCCTCCCTGTTTTCCATCACCCCGTTCTTTCCTCGACCTTCCCTGCACCCCTCTCCTTCCCTGCTAGGGCTGCAACTTCTGACTTCTAGGAGACTAAGGCTGGTCTGTGTTTGCTTGTCTGCCCACTTTTGGCTGATGCTCAGATTTCTGGGACTCTTGCTACCCGATGCCTACCCCTGCCAGTCTTGCCCCCAGTACACCCAAAGGGAGGGGGGATGGAGAGCCCACGATGGAACCTGGGCACGAGGGCCCACCCTTCATTGACTCCCCTCCCTGGGCTCCCTCCCCTAGGCGCAGGAGACCACAGGGCAGGACCCTAAGATCTGGGGGACGGGGTGTGGGGGGTGCTGAGAACCTGTGGGTGCCCGTGGATTCCTCTTCTCCTCCTCTCGTGTGGGAGAGTCCAAGCCACCACCTTCCACCTGGGTCCAGTCGCGGACGCCCCTCTCCACAGCCTCACCATCGTGGAATCGCTCCCTTGACCACCCCCCTCCCCAGCCTGGGTGCCCGGAAGCTGGACTGGCAGAGGCTGCTTTGTTGCGTTTTGCGTGTGCTTTGGTGCCAGGAATGCCGCCCAGTATGCATCCTTGTGGGGCATGCGGTGGGGGTAGCCAGGTTCTCCTCATCCTCCATCGCCTCTGCCCACCCACCCCGGCCCACCGCCTTCTTCCCTGACTCCAGGTCTGAAACCTCCCCCTGCTGTAATAAATCTTTGTAAATAAGCGTGCGATGATTCCTCTTTCTGGGGGCAGTTCAGGGAAGGGGAGCTGATCGACGGTCCTCCACGAGGTCCATGCTTCGGCTCTGTAGCATCCAGTCATCTAGTTTAGCAGAGGACACACCAAAGTCACTGCTGACGAACCGTTGCAAAGGGAAAGCAGCCCTAGAGGACTAGGTAGAACTGTCCCTGTGAATTCCCCCAGAGTGACTTGGCAGGACTGCAAAGCCTCCTCTCTCTCCTGTGGAGCGACTGCTGGTTTCCAACCGCCGACCTTGCAGTTAGAGGCCCATCGCCGAACCCCGGCACCAAGGCTCCTCTGCGGACACACTCAGCGCCTTTAGAGAAAGGCCGTGGGAATTCTAGGCAGAGCTGCATGGGGCAGAGGAGAAAAGAGAAAAGACTTTCCGAGTTACAGCTTATTCCTTCAAGGGACCCCCTAGACTGCCCCTCTAAGGAAGTCCTCCCCACCCCCTTGGCCACAAGTGCCAGGACTGTGGCCTACGAGCCAGGGCCATTCCTCCCTGGGTTTGTCTCCAATAGTTTGCACCCTTTCAAGGGCCCTTCCAAATGTTCTGGGAGGTTAGGCATCTGGTCGCTGTGTGTGCTAAGGTCCGCAGTTCGGTCCTCCAGCTGCTCTGTCAGAGAAAGACCGGGTTTTCTACTCCTGTAAAGAGGGGAAACTCGGGGGCTGAGCCCCGGTGGCGTAGTGGTTGTGCACGGGACTGCGGCCCACTGGGATGGAGGTTCAATTCCAGCAGTGGGGCTGGGCCTCCTACTCCCACCACCGGAGAGCACTGATGCCCCCCCCCCCAAAAAAAAAAAACAAAAACAAAAACAAAGAGCGGAAACTCGGAGGGGAAATTCTACCCTGTCCGATGAGGTTGCTAAAGGTCCGTGGCAGCGAGAAGCGCCCGCAATCCTACGGTCTTCGTAAAGCACCAGGGTTTGGGGCGGGGCCTGAGCCGCGGGGCGGGGCCTGAGCCGGGGGCAGGGCCTGAGCCGCGGGGCGGGGCTGAGCCGCGGGGCGGGGCTGAGCCGCGGGGCGGGGCCTGGGTTGCGCCAGTCCGGGACGGCGCTCGGCGGCGGAAGTGGCGGTGCGGGCAAGTTCCCTTCCGCTCAGAGGCGCTGCGGCGGCCGCGGAGCCGGACTGCGAGCCGGGCCGGAAGAGCCGGGGCCGGGGGCCGACATGGAGCAGGTGGGTCCTCGAGCGGTGCAGGGGCCCGGGCGGCCGGCACGAGCGGGGGCCGCCTCCCCGTGCGTCTCCGCCCCGTCCGACCCGCCCTCGCGCCCGGCGCCCGCCCGGGTCCCGCCCCCTTCCCCCGCCGCCCCGCGGGGGTCCCGCTCCCCACCACCCCCCCGGGCCCCGCCGGCTGCCGCGCCTTCCCGCAGCGCGCTCTGTGGAGCCGCGCAGAGAGTTGGGGCGAGGCGGGGTGGGCTCCGGCCCTGAGCACGGCGGGGGGGGGGGGGCGGGGAGAAATGTTTACACATTCCGATAGCTGGGGGTGCACTGTC
Organism: Nesogale talazaci; assembly: GCA_004026705.1. NCBI lineage: Eukaryota > Metazoa > Chordata > Mammalia > Afrosoricida > Tenrecidae > Nesogale > Nesogale talazaci. The sequence goes on along the minus strand of PVJH01032195.1, from coordinate 11,426 downwards.
CGCCGAAGTCCCCCTCCGCGTCCGCTCCGTGAAAGCCTTCCATTGTTGTGCGCTGTGCACCGGAGTCCAACTCGGGGAACCCTGAGGTCACAGCGGAGTTGCCCCGAAGGGTTGTGGGGCTGTAATCCCGAAGGAAGTGGGGGCCGCCTGCTACCCCACCCCCCCGGCCGAGCGGCAGGCGGGTTCCCGCCGACTTTTGAGCCCTTGGGCCCCCCCCCCGGGCCCCTTAATGGAGAACAGCCCCCTGCCCCCGCGGCCATGGTGGCGCACAGTGGCTTTAGAGGACAGCTGCCTCGCGGGGCTTTCAAGCCTGTGTGGAAGCGGCGGCCCCATCGCGCTCCCACAGAGCTGGGAGATCCGTGGCTTCGCAGCCACGCGCTGGGACCACGTGCCCCTGGGGCTCCTTCACCCCGTGACTCTTCGCCCTCACCTGCACGCGCTCCCTGCACCCTCCAGGAGCCTCCTGCCCTCCGCTTTTGCCCAGACCCTCCCTCGTGCACAGTCTGGGGGATCGCGCCTACCCCCATGCGCCGGCCTCGCCCACCCACCCGGAGCAACTCCACTTCTGTGCTCGAGGAGGGGGCCACCCCTGGTTCACGCTCCAAACGGGAGCCGGTCTTCCCCCCTGCAGACCTGGGCCTCTTCTGTGATTCCAGCCCTGACAGAAACCTGCGACTAGCTTGCCTTCTCACCACCCAGGGGTGGCTGGGTTGGCCCCAGCCCTTCCTCCCTTCAGCTGCCACCCTTGTTCTTGCCCCCTCCCCTGGATGACTGACTGCAGTCGCTTCCCAGCAAGCTAGGCTCGGCCTGGCTGCCCCCAGCCCCGTCTCCAAACTGTTGGGATCCCGCCACTTCCTTAAAACCCTTCGATGACTTCCCATTGCCTGTGTGAAAAGGCAGGCGGAATCCCAGCGCAGGTTTACAAAGCTCCCTGTGACCTGAACAGAGCTCTGGTGGAGAAGTGGTTTATGCATTGAGCTGCAAAGCGCCAGGGTTGGTGGTTTGAACCCGCCAGCTGCTCGGTGGGAAAAAGATGAGACTGTGCACTCTGTAACCATCCATCGAAAGTCTCAGGAACTCAAAGGGGCACTTCTGCCCCGCCCTGTAGTGCCCCCATGAGTCAGAAGCCACTGGGGGCTGTGGGGGGTTGGGGCTTGCTTTTGCTGCTGTGCTCAGACCCCTTCCCTGCCAGTCTCCAGCCGCTCCCTACTTGGGAGGGATGGGATGTGCTTCGTCCACACCTCGCTGATCTCGGGCTCCCCACCTTTGCGCGTCAAAGCTCCTGCCAGCCTCCCTCCCGTTGTTCTCCAGACCTCGGTTCAAGAGCACCCCTCTGGCTCGTGCTCGCCCCCACCCTCTCAGTACTTGTCATTTTTGATTTCATGGCAGCTCGACACGGCACAGGGCTTCCCGGGATGCAGCCTTCCTCCCGCTGCACCCGTCAGACTGCCAGCAGCCAGGCGCTTAAGCGCTGCACAACTAGACTTCCCCCTAGAGCGATGTGTGTGTGTGTGTGTGTGTGTGTGTGTGTGTGCACTTTATTATTTTTGGTGTGGATATTTTGTGACATTGACAGACCACCCAAAAGGACCAACCGGAAGATTAGTCTGCTGTGTGTCATCCGACATTCAGTGAGTTCACCCCTACTGTCATGGTTGGGACTGCTGCCCTGGCGAGGCCCGTGCTCTTAGCGGGTATGGATGATTTCCAGGGCCTTCTACGGCCCACAGGCCAGATGCCGCCACCACCACCACCACCACCACCCCCCACCCCACCACCCCCGGCCTGAGAGCACAGCCCACCCACTGCAGGCCGGTTGATCCTCGATCCTCGCTGCCTGCTCTGGAGGGGCTGCGGGGTTTGCACTGCCAACCCTGGCCTGAACAGCCCAAAGCTGAAGCCTGGCGGCCACCAGGGCTTCTTGCAGAGAGCATCTCCGTGCATTTGCCCACCAGTTGGTCCTGACTTGGCCACTCTAGAGGAGGGGTGCGGGCGGGCACCCTTCCTGCTTCCCGCAGAACACAGTGGGTGGGGAATAGCCCACCGCCTAGCCCACCAGGAAGGGGGTGTTCTGCACCTGTTCTGTGACCTGGATGAAGACAGCGCCCATGTTCTCACTTGTAAAATAAAGATACCCGTGTACCCACTTCCCCGGTCCCTGGGAGGTGCAGTGACGGTGTGGATGGAGCTGAAGGCGGGGCCAGGTGCAGCCAGGAGTGGCAGTGGTCACGGACTTGGCATGCATTCCACCGCCTGTTTGGTGTTCTTTCGGTTCTGCGGGTGGGGGGGGAGAGCCGTGTGACGCGTGGTGTAAGGCTGTTCGTTTTAGTTCCATAAGCCTCCGGAGGGCTGGGGTGCAGCTTCCTCGTCTCCAGAGACTGCCTGGCTCATTATCTTGGGCTGGTGGTGACTGGAGGCAGGATGTGGAGTTATTGAATGAGGATTCAAGTGTCAAAAAGACCCAAATCGACTGACTGTTAGTCTTCTCAGGAAGATGACTCTGGCAATGGATAATGTTACACTAAAGCTAGGCAAGAAAACACTCAACCCATTTCTTGGTGCGTTGGGTCCGACTCCCAGCTGGTCCCTGTGTCCCTCCGCCTTGACTCCCAGCTGGTCCCTGTGTCCCTCCGCCTTGCAGGGCCGGGGCTTTTCCAAAGCGGACTGCCAGGAATCGTTGGGTAGACCCCAGCTTTGGTCAGAAGCCAAGCACATGAGCGGTCGGCCCCACTCCATTCAAGGGTGTCCCATGCTCCGTCATCACTGGAGCCCTGGGAGCCAGGAGAAGGCCAGGGGAGCTGGCGAGAGGTAGAAGTGGCCTGGGGGAACAGTTGGGTCCTGAGAGCCGATTGCTGGTTGGGGGGTGGGGGGGGTGGGGAGGGAGTGAGGAGGGGCCCAGGCAGTCTGAAGGCAGAGCCTGTTGGTTTCTCAGCTGGCCAGCAGGGACCCTGCCCTGGGGGGCGTGGGGCCTCGTGCTGGGGGAAGGGTCCCGTGAATGGCTTTGGGTCAGGCCTTGGTTGGCCAGCCTGGTTTTACCCATCCTGCAGCTGGTCAGTGCGGACCCGTCAGAGCTGGGTGACGGGATTCGGTCCGATGACGGCTGCTCCCTGTGGCTGCCCTGACCTCGCCCCTCAGCCTGGCTCACAGGTGAGCTCTCGGTCCTGTGTCCATTCCAACCAGAAGCACGTGTCATAGCCTGGTGTTTATCTGCTAGCCTCCCTCACCAGCCACAACAGGGCACAGTACACACACACACACACACACACACACACACACACATACATACACACACGTGCAGTGGCAAGCCATCCGCTGCCCTCAAGTCGGCTCCAGGGCCTAGTGAGTGACTTTTGTAGGGACTCCAAGATTCCAGCCCTCAGCCCACACAGAGCAGACAGCCCCGCCTCCTTCAGAGTGCTGGTCCGTGTGAACCACCTCCTGTGCGGTTGGCAGTGCCCTGCCTAACCCACAGTGTCCCCCAAGCTTCCGTAGCACACTGCCAGGACTCCATGCACCGGGCCTCCTTGGGATGGGACTCCAGAAGGTTCAGAGGGCACAGCTGGGCAGATGAAGGGCGCCCTTCCTCTCGCACAGATGTGCCAGCTGCCACCTCTAGCCTGGGTCCCTCACCACACCGCAGTTTCTGGGAGCCAGCTAGGAACATGGAAGTGAATCTCCTGGACACACACACACACACGACTGATGGACAGTAAATCTCCCCTGGTAGTTGGCCCTTTTCTGGCACTTGCCAGGGGTCTTGAGATCATAGACTTGGGCCTTCTTGGCATGTAATTGGCAGGGTGGGGGTGGGGGTGGGGCCAACAAGGGAGAGTCGCAGGGGACGAGGACGTGGCCTTTGTGAGAGCAGCAGGGTTTGGTTAGGGTTCCCCTAGGCTCTCTCTCTTCCACTTCCACTTTCCCAGAAGGAAAGCAGGGTGGGACTTCGGCTTGGCGGCCAGGCCCACCACCACTTAAACTCCCACTTCTCCATGGGGTGGGCTGGGCAGCACCCAAATGTGGTGACCCCAGGCCGCTGAGCCCTTCGCTTACAGGAGAAGGCACACAGATGTGCCATCCTGACTTGGTGCCCGACCTCCGTCCCCCAACACTGATGGGACCCTCAGTGTGGGCAAAGTCTAGCCCCGGCCCTGCCCGCAGGCTTGGGCCCAGGGAGAGTAGTAAGGTTATCGGCGAGGACGTTCTTCATCAAGCACATCCTTAATGAATTCATTAGTTCACCATTCTCTGCCTTCACCAGCTCTGTGAAGTGGGCACCCTGCCCGCCCCATTGTTCAGATGAGACCAGGCTCAGAGAGAGTGTGGGCTAGGCTGGAGGACCCACCCTGGAAACCCACAGTCAGTGCCATCCAGCGGTTACCGACTCGCAGCCACCCTGTAGGGCAGCGTTCTCAACCTGTGGGTCGTGACCCCTGGGGGGGGGGGGTGGTCCAACGGCCCTTTGACAGGGGCACAATGACAGTGATGAAGAATCGTGCTGGTGGGGGGTCCCCACCCTGTGGGGAGCTGTGAAAGGGTCGGTGAGAAAGGTGGAGAGGCTGCCATTGGGCCTGGCATTGTCAGCTTCCTGCAGACACTGCAGAAGCAGGAGCCGAAGCCCTGTCCCTCCCACCGCTCACCTGGCACTTCCCCACACCACCTCCAGGGCCCACGCAGCCTAAGACACAATTCCCAGGGTCTCAGTGCCAGCCGCCCGGCCCCCAGCTGGTGCGTTTGACCGACCAGAGGGAGGCCAGGCAGAGGGTTCCCAGGATGACTTCCTGTCTTGGACATGACTCAGCTCCACTCACAGCAGTGGTTGGGTTTGGGCTGGGGACGGGCCAGGGGGCTCTTGACTCCAGATTTGGGCAACAGTCCCGGTCTTTGCCCTGTCTCCGGGCAGCCGGGCACGGCAGAGGCACAGAGCAGACGTGCCCTCCTCCATCCTCGGCCCTGCGGCCAGCCGCCATCTGGGGGCTGGAGGCCCAGGTGTCCCCGGCCCCGGAAGTGCCGACTCACAGTCCTGAGGTCTGGGTCAGGGGGTCAGGAGGGTGAGGGAAGCCTGCCAGGAGCGGGCATGTGAACTGGTCTCCGGTGAGGAAGTTGTTGTAGAATGAACGACACACCTCGGAGGGGAGGCACAGACAGCTGTGGCATGTCTGGGGAGCAGCCAGGGGTGGGTGTGGCTGAAGTGGAGGACATGGGGGTGGGGGCACAGCACCCTGTGGCTGGGGAGGAGTGGTCTGAGGGGGACTCCACCCCTTCTAGGACCTTCACAGTTCAAAGCAGCTAGTTCCCCTGGAGTCTCCCTGCAGGCAGGGGGAGGGAGCCAGGCCTTAGACTGTCCGAGAAGACAGTGTGCCCCTTCCGGTCTGTGGGGAGAAGTGGATGTTGGGTTTGGGGAGGGGAGTAGAGGAAGGGCCCCAACTGGCCAGACCTGGTGATGTCAGCTGTCTCTGCACCCTGCTCTGGGATCCCACTGTCACTCCGCCTGCCAGTGATCCTGGCGCTCCTGTGTCCTCGGGCTGTGTGGGCTCCTTGGGGAGGACTCCCGAGCTCACAGGCCTGACTTGCCCCCCCAACCCCCCCACTCCAGCACAGTGCTGCCTGCATCCCCCTCCCCCTCCACTTCTGGCTCCCAGGGCCTTAGCAGCTCAGCTTCCGCAAGCACATGGTGTCGAGTCTGCAGCCGTTCAGGCCGAGCTTCTTCTCGCCCCATGTGCTCTTCTCTGACACCTCCCGGCTCCGGGGAGGGGCCGCTGACAGCTCGACAGGGGGCTCTGCTCCCCGGGGGTGGGGGCTGGGGGGCGTCTATCTCCCACCCCTCCTGCTGTGCATTAGAGGGGCCAGGGCAGGTGGAGGCTGGCTGCCCTTGTGGCTGTGCCTCTGGCAGCTGTGGGCCTGCACCCTGCCTGCGCCCCTCCCGGCCCTGGAGCGGGAGTTGACCAGAGAACCAGGCCAACTGCTCAGCCCGGAGCCCTCGTCCTGCAACGCAGGGCGGGCGTGTCTGCCTGTCCCGCTCGGTGACGCAGTCACTGCCCTTGAGTTGGTCGCCCATTCGCACCCCTCTTCTGGCACCTTAGCAGTTCCCAAGGTCAGCGGGTCAGAACCGTGCACGAGCCGCTCCCTAGGAGACAGAAGAGGGTTCCTGTGCGTCCCAGAACCCCCCGGGGCAGCTCCACGGGCACGGGCTGCTGGTGCTGAGGTGGCTTGTCTGTTTGCTTGATCCCATACAGGTGGGCCTTAAAAGGAGGCGGTGCCCCGGCCCACTCTGGATTAGCTAAAGTTGCCTCTGCTGCAAACCCAAGACAACAGGTGAGGACCACTGGCCTGGCTCCAGGTAAAGCAATGGGAGGCTGGTAAGCAGTGACTGGTCCAAAGTTACCTGCATCGGCCTCCCTGGCCGGGGCTCCGGGACTCGCCCTTGACTGGACGCTGAGCGCCCTTCACTGGGGGTACAGAGCCCCCTCCTCTGTCTGCCTCCTGGCCAGCTGTGCCCACCCCTGGGTGGCTCCCCCCCAACCTTGTGTCTCCCCCAACACCTCTGCTCGTAGCCCCCATCTGCGCCTCTCACTTCGACAGGGATGCTGGGGGGGTGCCACTGTAAGTGTGTCTCACACCGAGTCTCTGCCACCCGAGTCCTGTGCCCAGGGAGGAAGACAGACAGACACAGATGCAGAGGGGAAGCTGGGGAGACGGGGGTGGGGGCACAGACAGGGGGAGGGGGGTCTCAAGTGGGAGAGAGAAGAGGAGCAGAGACTCGGAGAGGGGGGAGCAATACAGACAGGGAGGAGGCACAAGAGACGAGGCCACCGGGCGGGGTGGGGCCGGGGAGAGGAGCCACAGAGGAGGGAGACAGGTCTGGCAGGAGACAGAGGGGACATGCCACAGACCCCCAAGCTGCATCCTGCCACCGTGAGGGATGGCCCAGCATGCACCCGGCACAGGTCTGCCTGCCAAGACCCTGCCACAGGGCCTCTCCTGACTCCCCTGCCGCCTCCTGCAGCGGGCCCAGCTGCCCAAGGCCCATGGGACGGGGCACCCAAAGCGGGGGTACTGGGCCCAGTCTTAGGTGCAGCCTCTGCTGAGAGCCATGGGCTCCCAGTGGCTGGGCCAGCAGAGGCTGAGGGAGAGACAGGCTGGTTTTCTCAGGATCTGGGGCCTGGCGCTCCTGGTGGGGGAGGGGGAGGTGGTGGCGTGTGTGTGTGTGTGTGTGTGTGTGTGTGTGTGTGTCCTATGCCACAGCAGCGGGGACAGGAATCTGCAAGGACAGGGACAAGCCAGGAGCAGGAGCAGGGATCCTCGTGCCCTCCCACCCCTCGCCTTAAAACCTCTCTGCCTCCTCCTCTGCCCCCAGCCCTCCCGCCCTGCCCTGGCTTAGCAGAGCGGGGCCTGGAGGGGCAGGAAGGAGCAGTGCCCCCTAGCCCCGGCAGAGGAACCCCGCCATGGGCGGCTCCCTCGGGGTCTGACTCTCTCCCTTCCCTGGGTCAGCGCGCAGGGAGCCCTGGTGGGGTGGTGGTTACATTGTGGGCTGCCAACCTCAGGACCAACAGTGGGCCTGGCGGGTTTCTAAAGGGTGCCGGAGGGGGAGGCAGGGTTCGGGCTGGGTACACGGGCGGCCGTGGTGAGGGGGAAGCCACAGCCGTGCCAGGCCTGTGCCGGGGAAGCACTGATGCCAGTCAGCTGCAGCCCTGCCTCTGGGAGCCCCTGTCCCCTGGGGGAAAGAGCAGTGCCCAGGGCAGGACACGCGCAGAGCGAAGCAGGGCGGGGCTGGCTTCGGTGAAACATGGACAGTGTGGGGGACACCGTGCTGCTGGAGGGGGTCCCAGGAGAGGCCTGAGGCCCGGGTCTTGGGCAGCTCCAGCTGTGAGGAGGTGCTTACTGCCCCAAGCAGGGGACGCTGGGAGGGGAGACACCCCCTATAGCGGTTTGGTCTGGTGGCCGTAGCGGGGAGATAGCGGTCCTCGACCTAGATGAGGGGTGCTTGTCCTCCATGTCTGCACCCCCAAGTCTCTCTCCTTGTCCCATAGACCACAGACACTGCTCTGGAAAAGCTGCTCCCAGTTGCCATGGATGAGGGGGTGGGAGGGCAGGGCTGGCAGGGCATGTGGCTTTGTGCTTGGGAACAAAGAACAGAGCTTGGGGCCCTCTCCTGGGGGTGGGGGTGGGGGTGGGGGCAGGACCCAGAGGCTAAGCCACAGGGCTGCCTTGGGGGATGGGGGCAGGCTGAGCTCCAGGCCCAGGGAAGCGGGAAGGTGCTCCCCAGAGGGACCCAGCCCCAGACCCTGGCAGACTGGCCACCGTGGTCCCGCTGGGCTTGGAGGGGAGGCAGTGCTCCAAACCCACCAGCCAGGACATTGAGGGATCTCTGTGAGGCAGGATGGCAGGGGGCTCCTGGGGTGTGTGTGTGTGTGTGTGCAGAACCCTGACGTGCAGGGCGTGACCCAGCTGCTCTGCCTTGTCCCCAGCCCCGCCCCAGGTGGGGTCCCCAGGATGAGCAAGCTGCCCCGGGAGCTGACTGGAGACCTGGAGCGCAGCCTGCCGGCCGTGGCCTCCCTGGGCTCCTCGCTGTCGCACAGCCAGAGCTGCTCGGCGCTGCCCCAGAAACCCCGGGCCATCTCCGACGTCCGCCGCACCTTCTGCCTCTTCGTCACCTTTGACCTCCTCTTCATCTCCCTGCTCTGGATCATCGAGCTGAATGTGAGTGGGGCCCGGCTTGGGGGGGGGGGGGGGGGGGGGGGGGGGGGCGGGGCGCGTAACCTGGAGGCAGCCGCTCCTGCGGGGTTGGTACCTGGGTCAGCAGAGAGGGGCGAGGGGCGCAGCGGTCCTCCTCTTCTGGTGAGCCAGGCTCAGGGCCGGGGACCAGTCTGGGGAAACCAGGCGCCACGTGCCTGCCCGCGCGTGCGCGCGCCCTCTGCTGGAGACACCTGGGGGTTGCACCGAGCAGCTCCCGTGGAGCAGCTTTTTCCTGGAGCCCCTGCTGTGGTCAGGCTCTGCCGTGGACCCGCAGGGAGGGCCTGCCCATGCTTCGTGGGCGCCTTTTCTTGGGCTGTACAGCCCCTCCTGGCCCCTGCCCAGGGCAGTGCTCAGCCCACCCTCGGGTGCAGTCTGCTCCGTGACTCCAGCCAAGCAGGACCTCGGCCTTGGTGCTGCCCCAGCCCCCTGCTGACTGTGACCTGGGCCGGGGCCTCCAGCTCAGGGCCCTGCCAGGGCCTCTGCTGCCTGGGCCCGCCCTGAGATCGGGGGAGGGGTGAGCTCTCTCCAGGCCCTGACAACCTCGTGGCAGAGGTGGGGCTGGGGGAGCGGGTGGCTGTTGTGGCAGTGGTGGAGGTGGAGATGGAGGTGGTGTGTGTGTGTGTGTGTGTGTGTGTGTGTGTGTGTGTGTGTTCCCCCCCACCCCCACCCCCGGTGGAGCAGGGCCCAGGCGGTGCTCAGTGATCACCACATCCATTCTAGCCACGGATCGATCCTGCCTATTAAGCACAAACCTCATCAATTGATTTGCCACCGGGGGCTCTGTCTGACACTGCCCACCCTTGGCCCCGTCACTCGATGGATTGTTCAGAAGGAGATGAAATTTCGTAGGTGGCAGGTCCCAGTGCCTGGCTCCCAGAGCCCCCGCCGCCCTCCCCCTCCTGCCTGGGCAGCACCTCAAGGCCTGTCGGGGCTGCAGGGCCCTCAGGAACGGGTGTGCCTCAGCTCTGGGGGCTCTGGTCCCGTGCTCTTGGTGTTCCAGGAACGCGTCGGGGGAGGGGGTGTAGGGGTGGCTCCCCCAGCTGCCAGGGGACTTGGCTATGCCCGCAGCCCTCTTTCTCCCCCTCCCCCTGGCCCAGACGAACACGGGCATCCGCAAGAACCTGGAGCAGGAGATCCTCCACTACAACTTCAAGACCTCCTTCTTCGACATCTTTGTGAGTGAGCTGGGGCAGGGGCACCCCCACGCTCCCCCCAGGAAGCCCCCAGCCTCTGCCCTGAGAGGGAGGGGCAAGGCCCTGCCCACGAATGTGACATCCCAAGTGTCCCCAAGGAAGCACAGGCTCGGCCATGGGGAGGGGATGAGGGGCAGCAGGACTCGGAGGGCTTGATTGAGAAGGTTTCCTGGAGGAGGGGACTGGGAGAGGGTGGGCTGGTACCCTGTGCAGTGAAGTCTCCTGGGAGGGAGGGAGGGAGGGGGGGGGTTGGGCCCTCCGAGGCCCCAGCATGATGTGCAGAGGGTTGGGACATGGGACGGTCAGCGGTGATGCCAGGCGCCCCTCCCCCAGGTGCTGGCCTTCTTCCGTTTCTCTGGGCTGCTCCTGGGCTACGCTGTGCTGCGGCTCCGGCACTGGTGGGTGATTGCGGTAAGAGGCCACCATCCCGGCAGCCCTTGGCCCTGGTGGCGTCGGTGAAGGGAGGGGTGGAGGGAGCCTGACTCCCAGCCTCTGCTTCCCCCGTCCCCTGGGCAGGTCACCACCCTGGTGTCCAGTGCCTTCCTCATCGTCAAGGTCATCCTCTCCCAGGTGAGCGGCTCCCAGGAGCTGACTGAGTCTGTGGGGATGTCTGCCCCAGGGCAGGGGACAGCGGGCAGGCCCCTCCCACATGGGAACCATTTCTTAGCCCATGCCTGCCTCTGTTGAAAGGAGGTCCTTGAGACTCCCAGGAGGCTGAGCCCCGGTGGCGTAGTGGTTGTGCACGGGACTGCGGCCCACTGGGATGGAGGTTCAATTCCGGCTCCACAGAGCAAAGACTGAGCCTCCTACTCCCACCACCTGGGGCAGTGATGCCCCCCAACAAAAAAAAAACAAAAAACTGACAGGAGACTCCCAGGAAGTCACCTTCCCCGGCTTCCCCCACCCAAGAGTCAGAAAGTCCTTCTTCCAGCCTAACCTCCGTTGATCCTGCTGTCACTGGCTAATGCAGCTCGGAGGCCCGTGCTCAGAGCAGCTGGTGCCAGGAGCGGGGTGTGGGCCCGAGAGGCAGCCCCGGGAGGGGTCCTGCATTTGGGGGGGCCTCCCCGGCAGGGAACTCAGCCCCGCCCCTCCGCAGCTGCTCAGCAAAGGGGCCTTCGGCTACCTGCTCCCCATCGTCTCTTTCGTCCTCGCCTGGCTGGAGACCTGGTTCCTTGACTTCAAAGTCCTGCCCCAGGAGGCTGAAGAGGAGCGATGTGAGTGCGGGGCTGGGCTCCAGTGGGTCACCCGGTTCACAGGCTTGAGAGCAGTCTGAGGGTGGGGGGAGGGCCCGATGCTAAGGCCCGGCTGTCCTTGGCCTCTTCTCCTCCAGGGTACCTTGCTGCCCAGGCCGCAGCCGCTCGCGGACCCCTTCTCTTCCCTGGTGCTCTGTCCGAGGGGCGCTTCTATTCACCTCCAGAATCCTTCGCAGGTGAGGGCTGAGGGGCGCCAGCGGACTGCCTGCAGGGAGGGACTCTCTCCGGAGCAGGTCGGCTGGGCCCG
>PVJH01032194.1:0-22836 GCA_004026705.1 Nesogale talazaci | reverse complement strand
ACTTAAGCAAAAGCTATGTGCATGTTGGGAGAGCGTCCAAGTTTTCTGGGCCAATACTTAATTTAGTTAGTAAAATCGGGAAACTGTATATGCTAAGCAATTTTCCAGAAATTCGGTGCATTCTTAAATTCTCACACTGCCCCAGAAGCGACAATTATAGGAAACTAACATCTTAAATTGGAAATGAATTGTCTCAATGGCAATTTTTATCTTTTATCTTCTTGGTGAATGAATTATTTCTAGGAGCTCTGAGGTACACCGAAAAGCGGAGAACTGATTCAAGATCGCCTGAGTGTGTTTGACTCCTGCACACCGGCTCATACCGAGTTCATGACCCCTTTGCTAGTTTTAGCCATTCAAGCCCCTCCGACGCGCGCGCTGTGACCCGCGCGGTGGACTGCGTGGGGCAGGCACGCGGCCAGCCGTGTGCGCGCCGCGGGTATCGGGTCCGCACCTGGGCCAACACCTGACCCGCCTGTTCTTGCCTGCCGAGGGTTCCCAGCTGGTCAGGCTGCTACTCCAGGGTGGCTCCCCATTCATGTTTTTGACAGCTGAGCGGCCGCGCGCGAGCCACACGGAAAGGGGCCCCGGCCTCCTCTTGCATGCCCCGCCCCCCGCGCCCGGGGCGGGAGGGACCGACGGGGATGACACTCCAGGGTTGCCCCGGCCGCCCAGCCTCTCCATCGGTGGCTGCGTTTCCGACTTCGCCCTGGCTCCACTCCGGGGGCTTGACGTGCAAACTTCGCCCGAGCGAGCCGAGAGGGAGGGACCGGCGTGGGGGAGGAGGCGGCGGGAGGCGCCTCCGCTTAAGGGAGCCGGCCGGGCGCCGCCGCTCGGACGGTCGCACGAACGGAAGGAAGGAGTGGGGGCTCCGGGCCCGGACCGGGGATGCGAGCGACCTCAGGGTGGGCATCCTGGGGCAAAGGGACACGTGTTGGGCCTCCCAGCCACCGTCTTCCGTGGTGGGACGTGGGCCCCCGGCGCGAGCAGCTCCGGACCTCGGCTCCTGCGCCCCGGGCCAGGACCCCGGCCAGTGGCAGCCCAGGAAGCCCACGCGGCGGTAGCGGGCCGCCGGGCGCCGGGTCCCTGGCCGGAGGGGCCGCCGGAGTCGAAACCGAAAGCTTGCCGGCGCCGCGGACTTAGCGCCCCGGGCGGGGGGTGGCCCTGGCGGAGGCGGGCGGGGGCGGGGACGCCGGGCGGCCGGGGGGCGCTGTCAGCGCGCCCCACCCGGCCCGCGGGCCGCGCACGCCGCCGGAACTCCCCGGCGCCTCCTTAAAAGCGGCCCCCGCGCGACTCTTTTCCCCCTTTTTTGTTACATTGTAGGAGCGGAAAGAATGTCGGAGCGGGCCGCGGATGACGTCAGGGGGGAGCTGCGCCGAGCGGCGGTGGCGGCGGGCGGAGCAGCGGCCGCGGCCGCCCGGCAGCAGCAGCAGCCTCCGCAGCTTCAACGGCAGCCGCCGCCGCCGAGGCGCCTACGGCCGGAGGACGGCGGCCCCGGCACTTCTTCCACCTCCGCTGCGGCTGGTGCAATGGCGACCGTCGGGGAATGCAGGCCCCTGCCCAGTCCTGAGACGATGCTGGGACAGTCGTGGAATCTGTGGGTCGAAGCTTCCAAACTTCCTGGGAAGGACGGTGAGTGTCCACACCCTCCTCCCCGCCCCACCCCCTGCTGCCCACTCCTACCCTCTCCCCTTCTTCCCCATCCCTCACCTTTCCAGTCCTTCCTAGTCCAGGGTCAGAGATGGTTTCCCTGGTTTAAAGGTGAGGTGTCCACACCTACCCTGCCAGCGTGAGCGCGCGTCACACTCCAGCCACTGACCTGCCTCTACCCTCCTTGTGTGTGTATCTCCTAGGGTCAGAATTGGACGAAAGTTTCAAGGAGTTTGGGAAAAACCATGAAGTCACGGGGCTCTGTCGGGAAGGTGAGTTCAACTCCTCTAATGGAGTTTCTGCAAATCATGGGGGAAGTTTCCTTGCCATCCAAGGCCCACCTCACCTACTACTTCCCTCACTCTGACGATGCTCCCCAAGAAAGAGAGGGGGCCAAGCAAGACACTGAGTGTAGGGAAATCTAGTTTAGGGGGACTTCTTGTAATGAGGCGTGCCCAGGACACTTTGGGGGTGGGGGCTGGGAGCAGCTGTCCAGGTGCAGCATGAGTGGCCAGTGGTCCAGTGATGAGCAGACTTTCAGGACAGCTGATAGCCTACCTTTAGTCCCCATGAGCACCAGCACCCTGCAGCAAGCTTCTTTTCAAGTCTGGCCCTCAGGGAAAACTTAGATGTTCTGGAAAGGAAATGCTGCCACCTGAAATTTTCAGTTGCCAATCAAAAGGAATGTTCAACTTTCTCTACCTGTGCTGTCCTATTTCTGTAAGATTTAAGAGACAGTCTCCACTTTACTAACATCCAACTGAAGCCCAACCCTAGTAATTACTGGCAAAAGTGTGTTATATTAAATTTTTGAGGTGTGTACAATCATTGGTATTAAAAAGAACACTACTTTGTAACGTTCATCCAAACTATTATTATGGCAATATGTTAAAGGTGTTTTGGTGTATCTGGAGGTATGTATTTACTTTTTATTTTAACATACAGAAAGGTGCACTTTACTAAGATACACATTTGGCTCCCATTAGGTAGGGATTGTGCAAAACCACTCCAACTTTTGTACACAACTGATGTAAGGAAAACCCAGAAATAGGATCAGTTCATAAGGAGGTAGATGGGGCCTATGCACAGTTCAGGATTTTACAAAATGATGCTTCAGTGAAAAGGGTGGTTAGTCAGTTTTTGTGTGTGCACTGCCAAGATACAAAGGCCAGGGCTATAATGAGAAGCATGCCTTTATTACCTATCCCTACCAACTGTCATGGAGTCGATTTTCACTCATAGCGATTCATTAATATTGGGTAGAATTGCCGATGTGTTTCAAAGACAAATCTCACGTGAAACTTCCTGTTTCTCCCATGGAGTAGTAGGTGGGTTCATCAAATCACTGATGAACAGCTCAAGGTGTAAAGCCCACACAAACTGTCTAATTGTTAGCTAGTTTTTAAGGAAACTGCTTGGTGAAAGGATATGGATATGCTATGGCACTCGGTATAGCTTGAGGTGTAACTCCAAATGAAAGAGCAGGTACCTGGATGCTGTCAGGCACTGCCTTAAGACAACTCCTCTCTTCTTTGAATTAGCCGTTTCCTGATCTTGCCAGCTCCAGAACTGAATACACTGGTTAGAAAAGACATCGAGCCTCATCCACTTATTTAATAGAGCCTCATTTTCAAGTTTTCTCAAGTGGCAGTGAGGAGAAGGCATTAAGTCGTTTGATATCCAAGATACTGAATTTATGTTCCTGTTGCAGTTTATCATTTCTCATTTGTAGCCATTCATTTTGCCAGGATTATTGCCCAGGTCACCAGAATGGGAAGAGCTTTTGGTTATTGGAACATTTTTAAAGTCCAGGGTCTGCCTTTTCTACATATTCATAGCCTTTGTTCTTTCAGTTGGCCACTTGGTGGCCTCTTGGGGTGGACAAAGACAAGGATTTCTACTCCCATAAAAAGTTACTTACAGTCTTGGAATCCCACTGGGACAGTTCTGCCCTGTCCCTTCTGTTCACTAAAAGTCAGAATCAACTCATTAGCAGTGAGTTTGGTTTTTGGCTTGGACTCTTGGAACCATGAAGAGTAACAGCGCTCGCAGTTCTAAGGGACCTTCTGACAGCGTTACAATATAGAGCAAATTGCTAGATTTGGACATCGGGCATACCCATGCATATAAAATATGTATAGCAAGTTTGGTTTTTCGGTTTCCTTCTAATGCGTTAGAGGGAGGGGTGCAAGTTTTCACAAACTGTACAGTGCTTGCCTATATGCATAAAAACACTAGTTGATTTTGAAAATGAGGATTGCTATTTGAGAACTAAGGAAAAGAGGGAAAGCATAGGACATGCTGGTGATGTTGCAATAGGAAAAATCAGTTGTTAGTCCGGTTTTAGTGTTGAATTGGCAGACCGCCTAGGCTTAAAAAATTGAAATCACTAGGTGGCAACCCTTACAGGAAGCAGTTGGAGTGGAGATTTAGAGGATCTGACCTGCACTTGTTCTTAGTGTTCATTCTCTGGGTGTGTATACATTTCTCACAAAGGGTTCAGAAATCTGCAAAATCATAGTGCTGATTATTGGTAGTTCCTCTATAGAAGATGAGTAGGTATATTATTGTTTCTGTGAGTAACTTAGTCTACAGTGAAACCCAACCAAATGTAGTGGCCTAGATCCAGTTCTCTGTTTTCTACTGAGACTTTTGCTCAGCGGGTTTTCTATAAAGACACAAGACTACCTACTACTTGAGGTGCAGTAGGCCATAGACCTGGTTGTTGTGGTTCACAAGGTTTTAATAGAAATGCTTTTTCTTTTCTTTTAAGCTGCTCTAACCATTTAGAGCAGTGGTTCTCAACCTGTTGGTCAAGACCCCTTGGGGGGGTCGAATGACCCCTTCACAGAGCTCGACCGGTTCATAACAGTAGCAAAATTATAGTGATGAAGTAGCAACGAAAATAATTTTATGATTGGGGGGTGACCCCAATATAAGGAACTACATTAAAGGGTCCTGGCGAAAGGTTGAGAATCACTGATTTAGAGACGGTGATTGCTGCTACTCTGGCTAGAGTTCACACATGCCTGTTTCAAGTGGAGATGTAAGTTTTCAATTCAGTCTGTTGGTGACTTTGTGGGTTCGTTGGGGGCAGTTTAAGAATCTGCGTTAACCATTTACACTCCTAACCAGTAGTAGCCCATATGCGACTGCTTAAGAAATGAAAGTACATTTTAATGTTGTAAAAAGTACTAGTTGTACTCTCAGTGTCTGAGGTGTTTTGAAGACCATGTATAGAATGTCAAGCAACATACATATACACCTATTCTTAGGTGGTGCATCTGGTTATTGCACTCAGCTACTAACTGAAGGCTTGGAAATTTGAGACTACCTGAATGTGCCTCAGAAGAAGGGTCTGGCAATCTACGTTTGAAAACTTAGCCATTGAAAATCCTGAGGAAGCACAGTTCAACTCTGAGTATGACACTGCCATGAGTCAGAATCGATCTACTAGTTGTATGTATATGTATGAGTGGTATGTAAAATAGCTCAGTCTAAAGCCAGTCAGGGTGCAGTATAGCACCGATGAAACATACAACTTTCCTCTAGTTCTTTAATGCTCTTACCCCCCCCCCCATGACCCCATTTCTACCTTACAAATCCGGCTAGTCCAGAGCATGTACACTAGTACAGATAAGACCTGGAAATATAGGGAATCCAGGACAGATAAACCCCCTCAGGACCAATAATGAAACAATACCAGGAAGGTAAAAGGGAGGTGGAGAGAGAAAGTGGGAACCAATTACAATACTCTACATATAACCCCCTCCAGGGTGACTGGACAACAGAAAAGTGGGTGAAGGGTGATATTGGTCAGTGTAAGACATGAAAAAATAATTTATAAATGATCAGGAGTTCATGAGGGAGGGAGGGGAAAAAATGAGCTGATACCAAGAGCTCCAGTAGAAAGAAAATGTTTTGAAAGTGACGATGACAACAAATGTACAAATGTGCTCGACACAGTGGATAGATGTATGAATTGTGACAAGAGCTGTGTGAGCCCCCAATAAAATGATTTTTATAAAAGCTCAGTCTAAAGTGGGTGAAGGCACACATCAGACAGTGAACGATAGGAAAAAGTAATAACAATTTGTAAATTATTAAAGGTTCATGGGGGATTGGAGAAGGAGGGGAAATATGGGGAGCTGGTACTGGAGGCCTAAGTGGAGGGAGGATGTTTCGAGAGTGATGATGGCAACAAGTGTGCCAGTGTGGCCTGCATACAATTGACGTATGTATTGATCATGATAGGAGTTGTATGAGCCCTCAATAAAATGATGTATTTTTTAATAAAAGGTGGGGGCAAGAGGAGCTTATACCAAGGACTCAAGTAGAAAATATTTTGGAAATGAAGATGGCAACATGTGTACAAATAAGCTTGATACAAATGATGTATGGAATGTTAGCTGTAAGAGCCCCTAATTAAATCATTAAAAAAAAACTAAGTCTGTACTAATTCCTGTAGTCTTTTCAACTATTGATTGTTCAACTATTGATTGTTAGACATGATTTCCCTCATTTGACATTTGTATGGGTCAAAGTTTTTAATATGGTATCTTTGGGCTTTAAACCAAACAACAACTCAAAATGAAAACCCACTGCTGTGAAGTCAGTTATGACTTGTAGTGGCCTGTAGTACCCAGTGGAACTGCTCTCCAGAATTTCCACGGCTGTGAGCATGTGAAAGCCAACGGCACTATCTTTCTCTGGCAGAGTGACTGGCGTGTTCAAGCCTTCAAGTTCTGAATTGGCAGCCAAGCACCTTAACTCTGACTGTGCTCCCAGGACTTGCTTGAATGGGCTTTCCAAACTACACTCAATTCTGATTCATTGCAATCCTGCAGGACACAGCAAACTGACCTCAGTTTCTAGGACTTTTAAAGCTTTTTCTTTCATGATTTTTTTTTTAATCATTTTATTGGGAGCTTTGACAACCCTTGTTATAAGCCTTATATCAATGGTATCCAACATATATTCCATCATTCTTTTCTAGACATTAACTTTTCATTAAGTCCTTGGAATCAGCTCCCTTTTTATTTTCCTCCCTCCTCTTCCCCCTCCCTTTTTTTTTTTAATCATTTTATTGGGAGTTCATACAGTTCTCTTTTCTTTTCTTCTATCATTTTATTGGGGACTTGTACAACTCATATCACAATCCATATATCCATCCATTGTGTCAGGCACATTTGTACATTGGTTGCCATCGTCATTCTCAAAACATTTTCTTTCTACTTGAGCCCTTAGTATCAGCTCCTCCTTTTACCTCCTGCCCTCCCATACTCTCCATCCTTCATGAACTCTTGATAATTTCTGACAGTATTTTTTCATATCTTACACTGACCAATGTCTTCCTTCACCCACTTTTCTATTGTCCGTCAACTTTTGAATCTTTGTAGCAGGAGACAGCCTCCTCTTTGACTCAGTGATTACTGGATTTGAACCACTGACCTTATAGTTAGCAATTCACTGCATTGCCCACTATGCCATCTGGATTGGTCTTCAGGTGATCCTTAACCAGACCAGTTGCCATGGAGATTACCTAATGTTTGATTAATTTGTAATGTAATTTATAATGTTTGTAATTATTCTCCTTGTGTTAGACTGGAATTGTAGCCCATATTTCCAGTGGCTGTTTTTTTCTCTCTCTCTCTCTCTCTCAACATTTGTAGCTTGTTCTGTCCAGTTCTCTATTGGGAAAAGACTGGAACTATTAGTTTAAATAGAAGTGAAGATCACCTGTAGTTTAGCTAATGTAGAAATGTCACCCACTTTCTTTCTTTTGACTTTCCTCCTGTATTTTCTTCTATTGGAATCAGTGAGTGGTGTAAACAGTTAATGGGCCAGACAGTAGAGACATTGAAACTCTATAAAGCACCTTTCGACTCGGACATGCATGAACCAGTAGGAGTCAAGATTGACTCCCTCTTTCTGTTAGCACAGGGTGGCAGATTTTCATAAAAGTTCAGTATTGTATCAGAGGCATGCCTAACGTTTGTCTCTGAATTCTCAGATTCTTACAGCATTGTTTGTTTTCTTCTGTAATTTCATAGCACTATTGATTTTGGTATAAAAGATAATGTATTTTGACTTTTTAATGACAGTATTTAGAGCACAATTTTTTTTTCACCCCACCAAAGGTGATTTGTGAAGTCTGGATTAACAATTATTTTAAAATGAATTAGTTGATACAAATAGCTGAATAATGCCTGAGCATAAAAACAGCCTTAGAAAATCAAAACATTAAGCAACTTAGCTTCTCAGCAAATTAAAAATAAGTTTCTTATGGGCATTGATAATGTAATTGAAGAAGTGACATTTTCTTTGGGAAGCTAACCCTAACCTAAGTTAGGGTTACAACAACCTCTTGAACAACATCAAAGGACCCTATATGGTTTATTGTTTTTCCAAATACTTTAGTTATTATGACTGGACATTTTCTGTCTTGGGATGGCTCACTCCTTGCACTGAGCTCCATGTGGAACTATGCAATATTGAGACATATACAACTCCTTTGCATTCAGAAAAATTTTTTTTCAAAATGCATAAATTGGACTATTGGGAAGATGGAATCGACTCACTTGAGAGTTAATGGCCCGTGTGACTAATTTCCATTGTATTTTGACTCTAAGAAAGATGGTACCTATCCTATGAGTGCGTACTTCACGGACCCAGGGGAGAGCAGAGGCTGTCTAATGCTTACCTGGCTCTATCTTGACCTTAACAATCCATTATACTTTCCAGAATGGGTGAAGATGGACACCGCTTCTGTTACCTCTGATATTTGGACAAGGAAGTAATGTGGGAACCCAGGGAGATGACGGTGTTAGGTGCCATGAGGAGATCTATGTACAACAGAACAAAATGCACCCCGGTCCTGGGTTGTTCTCATGGTTGTTAAGTTTGAGCCCATTGTTTTAGCCACTGGGTCAGTCCATCTTGTTGCTGGCCTTCCTCGTTCTCATTGCCCCTCTGTCTAGCATAATGCCCTCCAGGGAGTGCTGTCGTCTTGATCAGCATGTCCAAAGTACATGAAACAAGTTTTGCCATCCTGGCTTCTTCAGAGCATTCTGGCTGAATTTCTTCCAAGACAGGTTTGTTTGTATGATTTTTTGGTAGTCCACGGTAATTTCAACATTTTTGACGACCGTAATTCGAATACAGGCTTCCTTATTCAATGTACAGCTTTCACATGCTTATGAGGTGATAGAAAATACCAGGGCTTGGGTGAGGCTCACCTTAATCTTCAAAGTAACATCCCTGTTTTTCTACACTTTAATGAGGTCGTATGCAGCTGTTTCCAGGGCGATGGGTACACTTGAATGAACTGAACCAGAATTTAGGCTCAGGCAAGCTGGAAAAAGAATTGGATGGCCTCTGCAGACAGCTAGGTGGGCAATCTCAACCATCAGACTGAGGTAACATAACAGTACCACTTTCTGGGGTGGTTGGTTGAACTGTTGGTAGGTGGTTAACTGAAAACAAACAGTATTTTATAAAGTGCTTTTAGTGACACTACATTGTAGGCCTGAACATCTTGCCTGTCTGTGAAGTGGAAAACAATGTCACCCGTTTTATCCCTTTTTCTTTATGGACAGTTTTTTTTTTTTTTTTGGGGGGGGGGGGAGGCATCACTGCTCTCCGGTGGTGGGAGTAGGAGGCCCAGCCCCACTGCTCAAATTGAACCTCCGTCCCAGTGGGCCGCAGTCCCGTGCACAACCACTGCTCCACCGGGGCTCAGCCCCCAGTTTAAAATGTACAAAAGTAGAAAAAATTTTTTCTAATTTTATTGTGAGTTGGGTTAACCGCTACAGAACAAATTGGTTGTCCACTCAACAAGTTAGACACATTTTGTGCCATGCCCTTGATTGCAGTTTCCGCAGTGTAGCATCACCTGCCCTGCTTCCTGTTTACAGTCATCGTCCTTCCCTGGCCCTCTGAACTTTGTCCTCCCTTGAATGCGGCCTTTTGTATCTCAGATGGCTGATTATTCTAAAGTGTTTGTGTGGTGACCAAGTGTCATTGTTCCCTTTATAGACCTGTCTACTGTTCAACAGAAAATGGATTTGTTTAGTTCCACATCTGACCATAGCTCCAAGCCGTGTTCTCAGGGATTTTCCATTGTCTTTAAGTGACCTGTAAGCCTGGTCTTCTTTTTTAAAATTTTGACTTTTGTATTCTCTCCCACACTATCTAGGACCTTACAGTGTGATCCCCTACCATCATTTAATTTTTCTGGTCTAGGGTGGTAGAGACTGTTGTTGCTGTGCTAGAGAAAATATTTTAATGAGCTTCGGTAAATCCATTTTCCATTCTCCAAAAGTGATAATTGATGGCCCAGTCTTAATTCATCTGTTCTCCACTACTCACAGCAAATGTTAGGTATCATGTCATTGCTTTCTTGTGTTTTTAAATGCTTGCCTGAACTTAAACACCTTTTTTGAGAATAGAGCCCTTATGTGTCTTTCTTTGGAGGTGAGCTATGCTGCCATTGTTGACCTGTGTGGGTGTATAAGGTTTCTGGCAGATAGCCACATTTGTAGTCTGCTTATGTCTCAAGTAGAGGTGTAAACTTGGCCTTAGATAGAAACCAGTGAGACCCAAGTTTTAGTGTGCCTCAGGATCACCTGGAGGGCGTGTTGACCAAGAATGCACATTTAAGGAGTTCTCAGGGACTGGGCTGTCGGTGGACAGGGCTGGAGTGACCATGGACAGCCCCTTTGCTGATAGCTGGTGTGCATGACTCCCTTCCAGTACATTCAGCATGAAGCCATAGGCGAAGGAGTGCCTGGTGTCACTGGTAGTCTTTTTAACAAGGATTCTTTGTTTCTGTGGCACCTTGATTTTCTAAGAAAACTACATATATGTTCTACATATACAGCCCATGGGGCAAGTCCTGCTTGCAACCTCACCCACTAAGAATAGTTTTTATATTGTTAAATAATTGAAGTAAAAGCATGTAAAATTTTGGAGTACATGTGGAAATTGCATGACATGCACATGTCGGTAGCCATAGATAAACTTTGATTGGCACACAGTCCTGCCCATTTATTTACTTAGTGTGTATTGCTGCTTTCTGGACAGAGTGGGCAACTAAGTTCAGCAGGTTATTATGAAGATCATACAACCTTCTAAGCTTAATATATTTGCTAATCCCTGTTCTAAGGAGTTTTTTAGCTAGTAGAAGAAAACCTATTCTGGAGATAGTGATTTGAATTGTTTTGTTCTTTAAACTCCTTTAAGGGAGGACAATATTTAAAATAGGAAGATCCAGTATTTATTTTTATTTTTTTTAGGCATCACTGCCCTCTGGTGGTGGGAGTAGGAGGCTCAGCCTTTGCTCCTGTGAGCTGGAATTGAACCTCCATCCCAGTGGGCCGCAGTCCCGCGCACAACCACTACGCTACCGGGGCTCAGCCCGATCCAGTATTTTTAAGTTAAAGTTTGATGTTGAAAAAATGCATTATTGAGTTAAATAAAATGTACTAGAATTACAAAGTTCCATACTCGTGCACTTCCATTATTCATTTTTCCAGTGTACACCTGTTGCAGGGCAGTTTGAATACAGAACATCAAAAGTGTTTCTGAGCTTCTAGGACTCTTGGACTGTAAGAGTGGTGCTTGGGTCTTAGTAAGTCCCTGGAGGCCAAGAGACTCTGCCATCCAATTTTTGGGGAGCAGGGGGGCAATCACTGCTCCCTGGTGGTGGTAGTAGGATGCCCAGCCTTGCTCCTGGAGAGGGCTGCTGGATTTGAACTTCCAACACATTGGACCACAATCCCGCTCACAACCACGAGGCCACCGGGGCTCAGCCCCAATTTTTTTTCTTTTTTCTGGCGTAGCCCCAATTTTTAAAAGGCTGGCTCTGTTTCTTTAACATTACTGACCTTGAGCTGACTTAGAGTAGCAGAAGCCCTGGTGGGAACTGGTAAGGAGTATTCTCCTTGATGCATTGTCATTGGAGAAGGAAGCATTTCTTCAATCCCACATCTTAAAGACTTAAAATTTGACATCCTAGACTTCAGAGTTATTGGGAACCAGGCCCATAGTACTGTCACAGAATGGGCTTCCCACACTGAACCACACTTGGGAGTTTTCGATTGTTTGTGGAAATGTAATGTCAGGTGAGCAGCACTATGGAGTATGATCTGCATGTTTGTTTTTATGTAGTCTCGGATAGTCTTTTCTTGGTCTCCAAATCTCACAAAGTTCATACATGTAGGAGGATAGCTTTAGTTTAGTAGCAAGTTTACTGTGTGTCAGTTTATGTTTTACTGGGTATAATCTGAACTGCAATATTAGGAGTGCTGCCATTATCCCCATTTTACACATGAAGAAACAGATCTAGAGTAGTAAGGTAACTTGCAGTGCTACAAAGTCTTTTAGATAGATCTGTCTGCAGTGGTTATACTTGGCCGTCAACCCACAAGGTCAATAGGTGCTCCATAGGAGACAGACTTTTTATTCCACTAAAGAAGTAAATGTTTCAGAAATAAGCAGGCAGTTCTCTGCCCTACAGGATCACCGTGAGTCTGATTTGGCTTGAGAGCAGTTAGTAACCCTACAACACGGGAACCCGTCGCCTGTGCTCCAAAGTGGCCGTCCATGTTTCATGAGCTTAGGCAGGCCTTCTCAATTCTTGACAGTATTTTGGCTGGCTTAATCTTGGGGGTGGCTTGGGGCAAAGTTTCTTAAAATCAGGATATCAGATTATTCCCAAGTGGTGCCTTATAACACAGTCTGTATACTGTATGTATCCAGAGGTTCTTTTAAAACAGCTCTTTTTTTTTTTTTCGGAAGGGGGCAAGTTGCAATAGAAATAACTGACTTTTTAAAAATTACATGACAGCTACGGTTCCAGCAGATAACAAACATGCTCATATGAAATTTGTGCCTTAAAAAAAAAAAACTTTAAAAAGAGAGAAGTGAAATTTCACTATTTAAATAGCATTTCAGTGTAAGATTGCTTTAAATCACATAGATACTCAAAGTGTATGGCAGTATTTATAACAAATGTGCCCCTCTGATTATTAATGTATTTTTTTGATTCAAGTTCTAGGGAGAAAAAGAAGTCTGCTAATAGACTTAACAGGTGGAGTTATTGTACTTTAGAAAGGCAAAAGGTTACATTTATGTTCTCCTTGTAAGACAGGATTACTATAAATGAGTGCAAGAAAAATGATTGTTACATTTGGGCCACTCATAAAGCTGGGTTAGATGTTCCTGTTCTTTTTGTAGTAAAAAACCCTGTTAACATGTAATGCCTTTTCTCTCATGTAGGCATATGGCAAAGACAAAATAATGGTTATCAATAGATTCTTTTAAAAAAATAATTGAGAACTTGTACAATTCTAGATTCTTAATCTTAAAACAGGAGCAACAGATTACCCCAGTGTTTTCCATAATCCTGAATTTCAGTGATAGAGTAGTAGGAAGAAGAGGATGCTTTTAACCAGTCGCTCTCTTAGGTATTACTTCAATTAGGAAACCTTGTAAATTATTGAGGGATACCAAATTTAGGAGTGCCAGTCATTTCATTTACCTGTCACCATGAAAGTGTTTTCAAATAAAGGTTGCATAGTCTTTTAAGTTTGGCTTACCAGGGGAGGAGTGTGAAGTGGGGGAGTTCAATTTTAAGAAAAATATAGTGCATTCTCACTTTTTCATTTCATTGTGGGCATCTCCACGACAGTTTCTCTGTGCTGGTTTTTGAGAGTCCTGCTTTAAATCACTGTTTTCTAGTGGGTGCTCCCCAGCTTGGTTCAGTGTGCCGTTAGTAGACGTTGTGCAGAAAAGGGGCTCCATAGGGTCTGTGCCTCAGACGACTTTAAAGAGAAACAGCATTGAGAATTACAGTTTTGGAGTTACACAAACTAGCTTCAAACCTCAGCTTGAGTCAGGTAAGCGGCTTAAGGAAAATGATAAGCACTTTTCCAAGCTCCAGTCAACTTGCCGATCAATGAGGAATAGTACTAGTATTTTATAGTGCTTGAGAGGATTAAAAGATCTCATGCAAGCTCTGTCCTTTATACAGTGGTTAGCCAATAAGATGTTAGTTAATAATTATATTTTTATCCCTAATGAAAATGCAGTGTTGAGCGCATGCTTTGTTGTCGTCGGTGGACAGCCAGAACCTCAAGGGAGCAGCAGGAAGGGCAATGCCAGTTCTCCCCGGCAGAGTGGGCCATGAGGAAAGCGTGTCACGTTGAGGACGGCAAAGTGTATAGCCAGTGAACCCAAGTTTCCTGCACTGTTGGGAAAAGAGCAAAGGAGAAGTGGAAGTTGACATGTGTCTCCTCCCCAGTCCTCCCACTCTGGACCTGTAGAGAAGTCTCTGCTTTCCCCTGCTTGTGCAGTGTTCCTCCGGCTCCTCATCTGGAAGTCTGTATTTTCTGTTTCTTTAAATGCCTTCCTGCCATGCTTTTCTTTTTTTTTTTTGTTTTTTTTGTTTTTGGTGGGCATCACTGCTCTCCGGTGGTGGGAGTAGGACCTGCCATGCTTTTCAAACCCTTTTTTTCTGGGAAAGAAAGTTAAATGACCACTCACAGTGAAGTCATCCTCACCAAGTTGGGAAATAGATAGGCCAGGTACTTGTCGCTCCTGTGTAACATGATTTAATGTCTGCGTGATAGTGATCACAAAGGGTTTCTGCCTGAGGGAGTTTAGAATAATATCTTTTCAATTCTTAGAAACATCCTTTTACTTATGGCAATTTTTTATTTATGTTGCTTAGTTCTACACCGGAAGATTTGTTTGGATTGGGGGGAGGTGGGGGAACTATTGTAGAAATGAGCTACTACACCATTGCTTCTTATAAAAAGGTAATAATGGAGGCTGAGCCCTGGTGGCATAGTGGTTGTGCGCAGGACAGAGGTTCAATTCCAGCAGTGGGGCTGGGCCTCCTACTCCCACCACCGGAGAGCAGTGATGCCCCCCCCCCAAAAAAAAAAGCAATAATGGAAGTGTGAAACACAAAATCATTCAAGGGGGGAAGGAGGAAAAGGAGCTTATACCAAAGGCTAAAGTAGAAAATGTTTTGGAAATGATGGCAACATAGGTACAAATAGGCTTGATACAATTGATGGACTGTCGTAAGAAACCCCAATAAAATGATTTTTAAAAAGACTAAAAAAAATAGAAGAGTAAAATCAGGTATATTAAAAAAGAAGTTTTCATTGACTGTGATGTCACTTACTGGCCAGTTTTCAATCTTCAGTTAGGGAATTTGGACGTCAGGCAATTGAAACTTGGTCAGGGAGGCCCATGTAACTACTTTGGGCATTTTTTGATAGGCAGGATTAAACTTCCCATTCTTGTCACTTCATTTCCTGACAAAGTCCACACTCTTTCTTGGCAGGCCTCGGAATAACGTGTTCCATGTGGTTCCAGTCTTGAGAACACTCTAGCTGTATTGTCTTAACCTCATTCATTCAGCTTTATAAACATTTGGTGGGCAGATTATTTTTGTTTGGGGCTGGGCTAGAGTTTCAGGATGCCATTGTAAATGATGTGAGAAGGCCCATCCTAACCCGAAAGTAAGGTAGGTAGTAGTTGGTCATCAAGTGCACGTGGAGCTAGAGGTTAAGTACCAGATTCTCTTGATGGGTGCTGCACGTGTAGTGACAATCAGAACCCTAGCCTCCAAGAGAAGCAAGAGACATTAGGGACCCAAATGTTTTCAAGGAATTTCTGGTGCTATAAAATGGCAGTGAAGTAGGCTGATAAGTCGGGCATTGAGAAGGCTTCCTGAACAAGCTTAGTCTTAACATTTGAACTGAGAGCTTAATGATAAGAAACATGAGTCACTGTGACATCGAGGAGGGAAGAGTGTTTCAGGCAGAAGTAGAAGCAAGGAGGTGGGCTGTGAGATGGGAGTGGGGAGAGTGGAAAGAAAGGGGAAGGTCAGATCACAGAAGCCAAGGTAAGGAGCTGGAGTTTAGGGGGAGGTAGCTCCCCTGGCAAGAAGGGATCTAACGCCACTATGTAAAGGCAGTGACTGCTGTGTGTCTGTGGCTTTTGAGGGGCTAGGGGGTGACCAGATGACGTGATGGTGCTTTAGACTCTGGTGATGACAACAGTGCTGAGAGGTTGTCTTCTAGGATACATTTTGAGAGTAGAGGTGACGTAACGGGTTTTAGAAAAACTGGATGTGAGTGAGAGAAAGACAAGAACTGGTCGTTTGGAGATTGGGTGAACCTAGCACCTAAGACACGGTGGGGTGATATGAAGCCTCAGGCTCAGGAGCTCTGTTTCTGGCCCCGTTGTCTCAGTGGTACTTTTTGGGCCTTTTCGTCCAACTGCTATTGAATCTTTAGTCTGGAGCTTGGTGAGGCAGCCTGGGCAGGAGGTGTACTGGGGGGATCTGTGGCATCATTGTATACAATGTGTTGAAAGCAGTGCGACTGAGTGACCCCCTCTAAGGCGAGAGTAAAGTAAAGCGAAGAGGGCTAGGAGCTGAGCCCTGGCTTACTATGCACTGAGGGAACTGGAAATAAGGAAAGATCAGCAGGACTAGTGAGGAATCTAGTGAGATTCAAGAACATCCACGTGAATGTGGGGGTGTAAATTCTAAGAGAAAGACATGCTCTTAAGGCGAATTGACCCCATATGTACAGTACTGCTATGAAGTGAAGCAAGGTCATAGAACCCGTTTCTGGTTATAAAAGTGCATAGAGGTGTAGCTCATGATCTCAGGGTTATTGGGGAGACATGTCTGACTGTTGGGGTGGGGGAGGGTGGTGCCTGTAAGAGCGAGTTGAAATTAGAGAGGGCAAATGTGGACAGCTGTGTAAGGGGCTTTGCTTTGAAATGGGGTTGGAAAAATGAGCAGCAGGACAGAGACAGAAGATGATAAAGGGAAGATTTTAAAACTTTTTCTACTATTAGAGCATGTTTATCTGCTAGGAGCAATTCAGGAACAAGGGCTGGAATTGATGTCCTGAGAAAATGGGCTAATCACAAGACTCACTTGGCTTATCAGAATGGCTTGGGATCACAGTCCAAGGGGACAAGCAGGTCTTTGGTCCATCAAGGGACCTTCTTTCCTCTGTAGCAGAAAGGATTATCTGGGAAGTGACCTGCAGATGGTTACAGGGAATCATGTGTAGTACAGTGGTTTTGTCATTTGTGTAAGAGAGGAGGGGAGTGGAGAGAACTCATCTGTTGAGAATGGGTAGAAGGAAGAATTTTCTTTTGGAGTCTAGGTGATGCACTCACTAAGCTCTACCCCTGTTAGAGGGCTGTTGATATACTGGGTGACATGTTAGGTTGGGCTGCGACACACAGGTCAGCAGCAAGAAATCACCAATCACTTCAAGAGAAAAATAATGCTTTTTACTCCTGTGACAGTCTCAGAAGCCCACAGGGCCAGTTCTACTTCACCCTGTAGAGTCCCTATCAGTTGGCTCGACTGGATGACCATGAGAAGCACACACAGAAGGCCCTGGTGGTGGTGAGGATTAGGCATTGGACTGCCTAACCTTAAGACAGAAGTCCAAAGCCACAAAGTGCCCCTGTAAAGCTTTACAGTCTGGGAAAACCTGTTTAGTCACTGTGAGTCAGAATTGACTTGATGGCACTGGGGTTTAAATATGCATAGAAGAAACGCCAAACACATCGTGGGGTCATCATAATGTGAATCTAGAAAATCAGAAGTCCAGGTGGAATGCTGTGAGAGCACTCAGAGGGGAAATGGGATCAAGACATGAAGGCTCTCCTGGGCTAGTGAGTGGAAGAGTTGGAGCCTTTGCTGAGCCTTTCAGGATAAGTTCGTGTGTGTGATATGGAAGCCTCTGAGGAGGCATCTGTGGAGTGATTTAAAAGTTGCTGTAGCCTTGGGAGGTAAGTGTATAGCAAGAAATACAGCAGGAAGCAAGTCATCCCCAAAAGAAGGTGTGGTTGCCCAGAGGTGGGTCAGGTGTGCTGCAAAGGGCTCTATGGAGCCGATGGAGTGACACTTGAACTTGGTAAAGGTCCTTGTGGTGGCAGTGTGGAATTCGTGGTGATTAGACACCAGAGACCAATTGGGCTTGTAGCCTTCCTCCTTAATGTAAACCCCCTGAAAAGTACATTCATGAATTCTAAAATGCATTCTTCCCTTTCATTCATTCACACAGGTTTTTTGAGCGCTTTATTTTCAGTAATCAACTGGCTCATTAGACACACCATCTTACCCTCTAGTCATTATCTGCAGTAGTTGTAGTCATCCGGAATACAGTCGTGCACAAAACTGTGTTCCTGGAACTATATTAGTGAAGGAAATCGGCCACATACAAGATAAAAGTAGGGTCTATAAACATCAGGTTGAGAGAAAAATAAGATAGGACGCGAGAAGGAAGGAGTTTTACCAATCAAGAGGTGAAAGAAGTGGAGCCCTATGGACATCCAGGAAGAACCTTCAGGCAGAAGGCACAGTACGTTCAAAGGCTGTGTGGTAGGAGGAGCCCTGTCATGGTCTTGGGATAGCAGGGGCTTTAGTGGCCCAGGTGGCCTGGGGTAGGGGAGGATAGTAGAAGAGATCAGAGCTAAGGCGCTGGGAGTGGAGTAGGGTGAGGGTGGGGTGCTTCTAGTCCATTAAAATTCCAAATCCCCATGAGCTCTGGTGGTTGTGGGCTCTGCTGGGATGTCAAAATTCACCACCTGCCCATCTCCTCTCTGCCCACTATTTTTTTTTGTGGGGGGAGCATCACTGCTCTCCGGTGGTGGGAGTAGGAGGCCCAGCCCCACTGCTGGAATTGAACCTCCATCCCAGTGGGCCGCAGTCCCGTGCACAACCACTACGCCACCGGGGCTCAGCCCCTTTCTTTTTTTTTGGTCTGCCCGCTATTGTACTCACACACAGGGCCTCCTTTCTGTTCCTTCAGTCCACTGGACTCTCTTCTGCTTCCAAACCCTTGCACATGCTGTTCCCTCTGCCAGGGATACAGATGCCCCCTGCCCCCATATTTCCAGTTACCTTATTGTGCTAGGCTTAGACTAGGTCTACCAAGTTGGCCAATAGTGCCTTGTGCTCATAAAAACCAAGCCCCAGGGCTGAGCCCTGGTGGCGTAGTGGTTGTGCGCGGGACTGCAGCCCACTGGGACAGAGGTTCAATTCCAGCAGTGGGGCTGGGCCTCCTACTCCCACCACCGGAGAGCAGTGATGTCCAAAAAAAAAAAAAACCAAGCCCCAATGCTTACTAAGTGAGTCATTGTTAGATTTAGGGTCATAGGTACTGAGTAAATGAAATTAATCATGGCATATTTTTAAATAGATCTTGACTAAATTTGCAAAACTTGTCTAGAAGGAGAAAACCATATAGACCCAAACCAAGATAAACCAAATCCAGGAATGTCAAGTTGACCCAACTCTTAGTGACCATGAAGAATAGAACAGAAGTATTCATGTGGTTTCCAAGGCCCTGAACTTGATCAAAGCAGTTAGCCACATTTTCCTCTCAGACTGGTGAATTCAAACTGCTGACCTTTGGGTAAACAATTCAGTGCTTAGCCACTGTACCACCAGACCTCCCAATAGTACTGTTCTTGGGCCTGCTTGTTGGGGTTAAGGGAATGTGGAATAGCATTTGCTGCAATAGGTAGTGTTTCATTCTCTACTTAATTGTCAAGTTTAATTGAGTTCATTTTTGTTTCCTATATCTGATCACCCCCTTTTTTTGGTTGAATGACAATATAAGCCATGCCTTGAAGAGAGAAATGGTGCAGATTTGGGAATACCTGGTTATCAATGACAAACTGACGGTGTGCCTGATTGCTTGTGTGCTGCTGGATAGAAGCAGGGTTCAGTTTCTCAAGATAAGCTGTGTTTCAATGTCTCAATAGGGAATTTATAATCTTCCTTCTCTATTCCTGTTAGACTTTTTTTCCTTATAAACTGAACAGGCTCAATCTATTTTATAGATTTTATATGATCTGCTCCTGAATCGAATTCTTCTCATTGAGTGATAGTTTTGCCGGGGCAGAAAATAATGAAATGTTTTTATTTTATACACACTAGCATCCAGCAAGTGTCCACTATCTGAGTAAATGAAAATCTTCACAAACATATCTTTTTTCTCCCCCTCACTAGTAATTATGAAATAAAACAACTCTTTAATATAATGCTTTAGTGTATGATGAAAATATATTTGAATAGCTATATGGTTTGCGTATGCATTTTATATTAGGAACAGGCTTTTAAAAGTGAATACCTGAAAAATTATGTATCTGAAAATATCCAATAGCGTGTAGCAGTAATAATAATAGTTGTCATTTTTGGAGCTTTCTGGGCTCAGAGTTTTTCATAAATTGTTCACACAATTCTTACATTCATACTCTGAAGGAAGTGCTTATCCTTACCTACTTTTGAAAGATAAGAAAACTGATGCACATATAAATTGACTTGGCCAGCCCTCAAACAATCAATAAATGGTGTAGCTGGGAGTCCCAGATTTGCCAATTGGTGGTGGCTAACTTCTGTGTAAGTTCCCAGGTGGTACAGATGGTTAAGCACTTGACCAGTCAGAAATTAGATGGCTCAAACCCCGTCTTACCTCCCAAAGACCTAGCACCCTTTCCCTCCTTGTGGAGCAGCTCCACTCTGAACAGGAGGCTGCCATGAGTTGGGATGGAGTTTACAGCAAAGCACACTTCTTCCTGTTGAGCTGCGGTTTGTCAGGGGATACTTTGCTTTAATTTATTTGTAAATGAGTATAGTGGAAACGTGTCCTCTAGAGCAGGGGTTCTCCACCTTCCTAATGCCGCGGCCCTTTCATACAGTTCCTCATGTTGTGGTGACCCCCCCCCCCCAACCAAAAAATGATTTTCGTTGCTACTGCATCGCTGTGATTTTGTTACTGTTATGAATTGGGTGACCCCAGTGAAAGGGTCGTGTGACCCCCAAAGAGTTGTGACCCACAGGTTGCTGCTCTAAAGGAAGTAGGATGGAAAAATCAAAGGGAGTGAGGGAATTAGCAGCAGTAGTTAGCAGCAGTAGTGAAATTTCATCAGGGAGAATGAGTGGATTATCTCAGGACCTTGGACTTAAACATTGGACACATGTGCATGATGGGGATTGGAAATTGAGGCCATGCAAGGGATTCTTTTAAAATTCACAAACGTTTGCCACTGACATGAGGAACTTTCAGGAAAGAAATCCTAGTAGTTTCAGTTAGTTGAGACAACTAAAAAAAACTCAGAAATTGCTTAAACTATATGTACACTGATCATTTCGGGCAATGTCTTCCACTGGGAAGATAAATACAACTACGACAACTATATAATAACACAGATAATTATAGCTGTAGATGATCTAAGAATCTTTTTTCCTTCTCTTAATTAGAATCATTAATTTTAACTTACCCTCTGTAAGTCATGTTTTGTTTGGCTGGGTTGATTGGTCTGATTTCTGACTCCTCCTCCACCCTCATTCCCCCAAAATCTTTGATTGTCTTGGTGGTAGTGCAACCCAGAAGATTAAAAGGTTAAAGTACAATAACAACAACAAAACTTTTCATCAGATGTTATTCTTTGCTTTGATTGTGCTGCGATACTGTGGTCTTGCCTGTGTGCACTGCTCTTGGCCTCGCGGGCCTCTTCCAGCAATTCTGTCCCTGGCTGTCCACTGTGGGCTCACACCCCCATCAGTGAACTAACTTGACAGGTGATGAGAGATGATGGAGAGGCCCTTTACCTCCTCAAAAACATGTAGCAGGAATCTAGAATCTTTAAATGGTCTTGACTAAATTGGACCGAATTTGAAGGTGGTTCTTTTTTAACGTGGAAAATAGGTCTTAATGTATATTTTAATTCTTCTCAAATAGTGCTGATGACTTTGAGGGGTCAGACTTTAATGTTTTATATTGGCAGAATTCACTCCTGTTCAGAGACTGCTTTCCTCTCATTTTAAAAGGTAACAAGTTTTTATTTTTATTCCCAAATCCCCAGGAAACTTTAAGTGCTGTCAGTTTTATGAAAAGGTAATTAGGGAGTCTTGCAAGCACTTGGTTTAGCATCATCACTCAAAATTCTTATTTGCCCGATGAAAATATCTCGTAATAGGATCCCTTTGTGTGCAGCCCTACCTCTGCTTTCCCTGGAAGGCGTGACAGAATTGTGTCTGTCTGTGGGCTCTGTCGAATGAAGAGAACAGTGAAAGAATAGTCACTCAATATTTTATAGATCCCGCAGTTTAAAATTTTTGGTGGGTACAACCACACCGTGATTGCTTAAGGATATTTGCCTGGCTTTATGGCATTGGGCAGTTAACCAATTCTGTGGACATATGTCATAGGTGCTTATACCTTGCTTTTGTTCCGTGTGGCTATGCATTGCCCATGTCGCATGGGAAAGTGTTTAAAAGACCCGATAAAGGAATTCAGTGAAACACGATGGGTCTCCAAGAGGTCGACCCTGAATATTGGAGTTAATGGAGTGTGTAGGGGAAGTTACAACTACGCATTTTTACTGTGAGTCTTGCTATTATTTACTTTTAAGCATCTTTCATCTACCCTTTCCTCTGCCAAACACACACTCTCACACACATGTATGTGAGGGGGGAAAGGCATGAAATTTAATTACTCCAAATGATACTTTAGTCCTAATAAAGGTTTTGTGGGCAGTAACCATGGATATACCTCTGACTTCCTGCCTTCAATGAGTGTGACTTTGGTTGTATCCGGTGTCAGAAAAGATGAGCCCTGAGGACTGAAGCCCTCTTCAGAAAGCAAGCCATATTCCCCTGTTAAGTGTGGTGCCCCTTTTCTTCCCTCTCAGAAAGAAGATGCATCATGGCCATCTCTCTTTTCTTTCTCTTTCCCTTTCCCAGACCCTCTGTATTACTTGTGCTTCACACGGTCTCGTTTGTACCTGTAACCTCATTAAATTGTTCCCCTCCCCCTTTAACTTTTACTTCAGGAGAAAATTTCACTTAAATCGTACTCTCTTTCAGTGTCTCTAATCTCTTGGTGGTAATGTGGGTCACATGTAAATTGTGAGTGTGATTAAAGCCTGGAATTTGAAAATGGAAATAGAATCATGTAGAACCAATACATCACTTTGAAATCTAGAGTTCCCAGGGTAGGACTATTTGAACAATGTGAGTTCTTGAAAACCTTGATTTATGAAAATATTGTTCATAATTACAAAGATTATACTGTTTGCAAAGGAGAGAGCTTATACTTTCCATTTGATTTTCAAAGACCTTTATGG
>PVJH01032193.1:0-22926 GCA_004026705.1 Nesogale talazaci | reverse complement strand
GGGGGGGGGGGGGGGGGGGTCCCAGAGAGGCGGAGAGCCTCAGGTCAGGGCTGCCAGGGTTTCAGCAAACTCTGATTAAAGTGACTTGAAGCTGGAGGTTTCCTTTGTAATCTAAGGAGCCGGGTGAGTTTGTGGTTGTGTTTGCTAATACTGCAAATTACCGGGTAAGTTGTTTTCTTTCTTTCCTCTTCTGGAAACTGAGCTCCCGGAGAGATGGTGGGAAGCAGAGAAGAGCAGTTGCCCAGAAGTTGACTCCGACTCCTGGAGTCCCCACGGGTGGGTGTCAGAGTAGAGCTGTGCGCCGCTGGGTGGTCTGGTGATTTGGTTTTGTTTGTGTGACGTCAATTGCCAGACCTTTCTATCAAGGTCCCTCTGGGTGGATGCACACCTCTGAGCAGGTGACTTGTTCGCACCGCACAGCAGCTTCTGAGAGGTGGTGTGGGGGGGAGGGGTCAAACATGCCGGCTGTCCTTGCTGCCTTTGAGCCTTTGGAACTGCCCCTCCCCCCACCTCCCCAAGCCACCTTTATGCTTTCTAATCCAGGCAAGGGAAGGAAGGAGAAAACACTGTTCCATCTACTGGGTGAAGAGCCTCTAATGATCCTTGTTTCCTTTTCATGAAGCCCTGGTAGCACAGTGGGCTACACATTGGTCTGCTGACCCCAAGGTCAGCTGTTCAAAACCACTAGCCACTTCGCAGGAGAAGTGCATGAGACTTTTGACTCGTAAAAAGTGACAGCCCCAGAAACCTACAGGGACAGTTCTACCCTGTCCTCTAAGGCCGCCAGGAGCCGGAACTGACTCTGTGGCAGTGAGTTTGGTTTGGGGCTTTGCTTTCAGTGTAACGCCTGCAAGATTCCTCTCATTTTAGAGATGAAGCCGGAGGGACCCACAGATGGCAAGTAGCTTGCTTGAGATGACACAGCAAGTGAGGTCCTGAGTGGGATCAGAACCCCAGTCCTGCCTGCCACTCTGCCCACCCCGGGAGGAAGGGAGGATCTCAGTGGAGATCGCTGATTCTGTACATTTCAGTGTGGGTTCAGTGGGCCGAGTGGAGGACTCGCCAGAGCACACATGCCGTTTGTGAGCAGATGCAGCCTGTCGGGGGGGTGGGAATTATATTAGGAAGCAATCTAGCTCTGGTATAAGACCTCCCTGGGAGCCAGCCCCACCCTTGATCTCCTCCAGGCGGAGGACTGGAGTCTGCCCCATACCGGGGTCAGCCAGGCAAGGAAGGAGCCCTAGGGGAATCCATTCTGGAAAGGAGCCACAGAAGGCCATGACCTTGGAGCTGGCCTTGAGCTGCTGGGACTGTGTCTTGAAAAGTTGGGGCCTTCGCCTGAAAGGAGAGGGGAGTATTTCTGAGCCTGCAAGGGAGAAAAGGTACACCCAGTGTGTTGCTGCTGACCAGGCCGCTGGCACAGCTCTCCCAGTGAGCCTGCTCAGGCTGCATTTCTCTGGCCCTGCAAAGCTGGTTTGTGAGTGGTGGGTCCTGACCCAAGCTCCCCTCCCCTCTCTTTGCTCCTGAAGCTTAAGGCCAAGTGCTGCAAACTGCATGTGGGGCTGCTCTGGCGTTCTGGACAACGGCCTCCCTCCCTGTGCTGTTTTGTATCCTCTGGGCTCCCAGAACCCTAGGGTGCAACAGGAACTGTGTGTGTGGGTTCTAGGAGGGTGGGGGCGCTCCATGCCCCCCCCCACTTCCCCACCATCACCTATCCAAGTCCCTCCATCACCTTCCTTCTTTGTTAATCATTTTGGAGATGGCTTGCAAATAATTTGATCATGTTACGTAACACGCCCAGACTTTGGGGTTGGTAGTTGGTACCTATCTTTTTTTTTTTTTTTTTTTACTCCTACCTTGAGTCCGAGGGAGGAAGGAAAGAGCTGGGGGCTTCAGAGAGGAGCCCTCGTGACGCGGTACCCCGAGCTACTCCCTGGGAGGACAGCCGTTTGAAACCACCAGCCGTTCTGCAGGGGAGACGCGATAGGCTCTGGCGTCATGGGCAGGTGGCTTGGTCTTTCAGAGCCTCAACCCCATTCAGAGACTTAGTTTGTGCTGCACTGGGGTGGCAGAGGGGGGAGGAGCGTGGGGCGTGCCGTCTGGGAAGTACTAAGCTGTGTCACTGTTCTTAGTAGCTAAGATACACGGGCCTTGAGCCGCTCAGCCCAGAGGTCAAGCGGTTGGAATCCACCCTTCGCTACCACAGGAGAAAGGACAAGGGCACACTCCTGGAAGGACGTCAAGTCTCAGAAATTGTGGCAGGTTGAGCATGGACTCCGTGGCAGCGAGTTTGGTGGTTTTGAGTTTATATAATTTGCTGATGTGGCGCATGGATGTGTAGGCTAACCCTATCTTCCTGTCTTAGCAAAAGGACCTAGTACGAGCAGCCCTCTCTGGTGGCGCCTTAGGAGAGAGAGGGATTTTCCTGTAGCCTAGGCCAATAGACAAGCTGGTGCCTGCTGCACCCACAGGGGTGGGGCTGGGGGTGTCAAAGGCATGCGGACCCCAGCTTCTAACCCCTTCCCCTGCTACCCCCCACCACTAGGGAGCCCAAGGGAAGAATGTCTTGTCTGCCCGGGGACCACCTACGTGTCCTCGGAATGAGTTACCAAACCCAGGACAAAGGTGCTGCCTTGCCCGTTGCGCCGCGGTGAAACTCAACCCTGGGACATTCTGCGCACCGCTAAATCCGCCCGGAGCCCTCCTCTGTGTGGGGCTCGTGTTTCCTTCTCCCACCCGATCGAGAGTGCTTCTGCACCTGGCACCGTCTGTAGGCGCCGCTTCCCGGGGGACCCAGTTCACTTATGGCACGGTGGGAGGAGGAGCCCGGCCTCCCATGCCCTCAGCCCGCGTGTGAGCCTGCCGCTTGGCTCCCTGGGCTGCAGAGGACACGAGCTGGTGGTCCCCACCAGCGGCTGGTGGCCCAGTCGTGTTTAGCGCAGCAGCACGCGGGAGGAAATCTGGGCACTGGAGCGCACTGGAGGCCGCGGTGCTCAGACCCCAAAGAGGACCAGCAGGCAAACAGTTTTCACATGCTTGCTTCACCCCTTTGTGTAGCTTCCATCTGCTGTCTCACAGACATGGCAGGACCCTGGCCCACATGGTTGATTGCTCAGGGGGAAAAACAAAACAAAACAAAAACTAAATCAGTGCTGATGGCAACAACCCCATGATGTCACTGGGCTACCGACAGCTGTGACTTTCAGCGAGTAGATTGCCAGGCCTTTCTTCTGCAGATACCTCTTGGGTGGAGTTGAGCCGCCTTAAGGTTAGATGCCCACTTTGCTAGATTTGGGGTCAGAACTGCAAATGAGGGAGGCGAATTGCTGAGGTGACTTGCTTGTCATTCAGTGAGTAATTGTTTCTTTGTTGGGGAAGGCTTTGAAGTCCTTTTCTCATAGGTAGTAGGTGTTCTTTAAGAGGAGTTCAAAGGAATAAACAAATGAGGTGGTTGAATGCTCTCTGATCTGCATTTGAAGTCCAGCTAACCAGTCGTCTGGGGCCTCAGCTGGCTGGCTGCTCTGGGATCATGGCTGCGGTGGTCTCCAGACCTCGCACACCCATCGCTGGCAAGTCTGTCCAGCTCGTGGTTCTAACGAGGAGCACGTCAGGCAACAGGGCCTACCTGACACACCATAAACCCTCAATAAAGGTTTGATTCTTTTTATCATGGACGCGTGTGAGGATTGTAATTAGCAGGGAGGCTGGCGCACCTTCCATTAGAGCTGGCTGTGTTCTCGTTCACCTCAGGCTCAGCAGCGGAGGAAAGGCAGGGCTGGCCGGAGCCCCCAGCTCAGTGGTTCTCAACCTTTCTCAAAGCCGCGGCGACCCTTTCGTACAGTTCCCCACGTTGTGGTGAGTCCCACCACCAAAAAAGTATTTTCCTGGATATTTCATCACTGTCGTTTTGCTACTGTGATGAATCGGGTGACCCCTATGAGAGGGTCGTTCGACCCCAAAAGGGTCGCGATCCTCAGGTTGAGAACCCCTTGGAGCTGGCTCCCAGTGGCCCTTATGAGAAGCTGGCGCTCTTGCAAGAAAACTTCCTGGGGAGGAAATAGTTAACTACCTGTCAAGTGGGACGTGTAGGTAGCGGAACCCTTCCCTTCCCTCCTCTCCCGGCGGTGGCAGCGTGTTACTTCTCAGGCAGCAGTGGGGTTTGCTCACTCATCCACCCCGGAGGGCCCTTCGCTTTCTCTCAACAATTGCCGTGAACAATAGCCAGGAAACGTTCCACCAGTCTGGGCTTTTGCAACTGAATACAGCTGTCTGGCTGGGGACAGCCGGCTGTGCTGCGGACTCCCGGTGAGCAGGTAAGACCTGGTGCAGCTCTGGGTGGCTCTGCAGCCTGAAAGGGAGTGGGGATAGAGGTAGACAGGGGTTCAGGTCCAAGCCAAGTCTGACGATGGCCTGGGCCTCCAGCAAGCGAACTGTGTCTTGGAGATTTTGGTAGAACTAGTATCCATTGTTTCATGAAGACTCCTTTTCAAAACTATGGCTGGAGCAGCCCTTGCTTTTTTTCTGTGGGCACGGAAGAAGAGTGCTTACACAGCCACAGTCTGATGGGTTTCTTGTTGTTGCTGTTCTTTTGCTTTTTACAGCATCATTTAACATGTCTTTCATAACCCCTTAGGGCCATGAGCGGCTAACCACGGGTCTGCCATTCAAAATCACCAGCTGCTTTGAGGGAGAAAGCGTAGGCTTTCAACACCTAGACAGGGGCCATTCAGTCTGGTCGCTGAGAGTCAGAATCGACTCGCTGGTGGTTAGCTGGAGTTCCGTCTTCGAATAAACAGCATGATCTCACATCTGAACAGCATAAACCCCTCTGGCTCCTTCCATTCCTCAGGCCCGGACCTGTAAATCCTCCTGGAAAACTGGTTACTAATCCCTTCGGTGTTGGGCTGGTGTGTTGTTCTCTGCTTCGTGAGAGATGAAGTTGTAAGTACAGCATCACACGAGTTCAGGACTATCTCAGTGTCCTGCTGTGTCTGAGCAGCCCTTTTGATCACACCTCACCCCCTTTCCTGGAAGTGCCCAAACTGAAACAGCATCTCTGTCCCAACGAAGGTCTGCTAAAGGCAGACCTCCTCAGCTCTTAGGAATGCATGTGGCTGAGAACAGAGGAGAAGCAGGAAGTGTGAGGAGGCGAGATGATTTATGGTCCTCTCACCTGCAGCCCTTCGTCTGGCGGCAGCACAGGTAACTTGTCTCAGACTCTGAAGACTGCTGGAAGCCCTCTGAGTGGCTTGAATTCCTGACATGGTGATGTCAGCATGCCTTGTTAAGTCTGAAACCGGATCTCCCAGTTTTAGGGGCACTTCCATTTTGGAATGCATTTTCCGGTCACTTTGGGAGAGCTCCCCCTCTCCCATCTATATTCACATCTGTATTTCTCTGAGCCTCGAGCCCACAAACACTTGAGGCTCGGAGCACTGAGGAACCCGGGGCTGAGTTCTGGGGACAGTGCACGTTGGCCGAGATCAAGGTTCTTCTTGGCATGCTTGGTTGCCAGTGCGGAAACGGTGGCTCTGTTGTGATGATGCTGGTTTGTAGTCCTGATTCCAAAGCTGCCCTGTAGACACTGTCCTGATAAACTGTGGCACAGGATCCGTCGCACCTGAATCCCATTCCTTCTGATGAGCTCTTAGCGCTCAGCCTCTCTGTCCTCCAGGGGACCGTGGGAGTGGAGTGATCTAAGGTGTGGAGATAGCTGGTACCTCCTGTCAAGGGGAGCCAGCCCTAAGTGTTAGTGAGATTCCATTGCAGCCCTTTGTGGATAAATAACCCAAGTCCATTCCGGCTCATGGCAGCACCATGTAGGATTTGTGAGGCTGTGAATCTTGACTGAAGTCAATCGTCTCAACTATCCCCCTCCAAGCTGCTGGTGGGTTCGAACCTCTGACTTTAAGGTTAGCATTCCAATGCAATTCACAGTGTCCCCAGGGCTCCGTTGTGGCTAGATAGCCTGGTCGAGTGGAGATTCTCTGCTGCAAAGGTAGTGGTATTGTGAATTGGGTTACAGTGCCTCCTTGCTAGGGTTTTCAACCTCTAATGACACTCATGGCTCAAGCAGGTGCCTTCTATGAGTCAAGAGACTTGGTGAGTCTTGTGTCAAAAGAGGGAGGGACACCTCTGTGTAAATAGAGCAGTCACTGCCCACAGCTAGCTATTTTTCTCCTACGCTCAAAATGTTGACTTCTTCATGTACTTGAAAGATCATTTGTGCTTTATACAATCGGTAATGCAGAAGCCCAGAGTCTGGGAAATGCAGCTCGTTACCCATGTGACAGCTTTTGCTGAATGGGAGAGATGTTCTGAGAACCTTAGGGAACTTGGGTGGGGCCATTTATCTTTGCAGTACCTCTTCTCTGGGGCTTTGGCTCATAGGATGTTAGTTAGAAAGAGACATATGAGATGGCTCCCCTGTTAGATAGGTAGAGGAGGAACCGGGGTCTGGAGAAGTGACTTAACACAGCCTCTCACTGGCAATAGAACAGGACAAGGCTGGGTCCAGGGCCAGCTCTCCTGGCTCCTTGGCTTTCACACTCCCATGACATGAACCCAGCACAGAAAAGGGGTGCACCCCCGGGGTTGATGGCCTGCACCCCGGGGTTGAGACTTGACAGGGCTTTAAGAGATACTGGATAACAGGGGTAGCTGGGAGGAGGAAAGAGGAAGTTTATGTATCGGGTGCATTGAATATAAATAGGAGAGGAGTGATTTGGGGGCAGGGATAGAACATGATTTTACAACTTCAAGGATGCGAAACCATGCCACTACATTAATTGGGTAGAAATTCCTGAATGAAGGAAGGGCAGGGTGGAAATGGGGAAAATGACAACATTGCCAGAATAGCAGCTAATTTTGTAGAACAAACAGTGCATCAATTACTGAACGAGAAACGAATTTGCTGTGTCAGTTTCCACCAACAGCACACTAACATTCAAACCCTAAGAAACCAGGGAGGTGTAGGAGGTCACAGTCCCGCTGGTGTCGGGAACTAGCGCAGCACAGGCTGGGTTCCTGGTGCGCATCTTCCTGATAGAAATTTTCTTTTGTGTCGGTGCCTGGCCCTGCCTGTCTGCATGTCTCTCTCCCCCCACTGCTTCCCACAGGGTGGGGCCTGAGCAAGGGGTAGGGTGGATGAACTGAGGAAAGGAATTCAAGGCATGGCCTTGGCTTTGGGTCCAGAAATGGTGTATCAAGGAGTCTTGAAGGAAAATACATACCCACCCACTGGCTAAAAATAGCGGAAGATTGTTTTAATAGTTGATCATGCATGACTCCAGTTGTGCTGTTACCTGACCTTGGCCAATGTAGGGCGTTTCATTGGGTCGGGGGAAGAGGCACATGCTCACAGTCTGGTTAGAGAAAGTGCTTTAGCTGGGGCTCCTGAGGACTCAGTGGGAGTTCTTGCTGTTTCTCTATGTGTCTCAAGCAGAGAATGTGTTCGAAGCCCACCCAGTTGGCTCTCTCATTGACTCATGATTCAAGCCAAAGCCCTTGGGTGTCACAGGGTTTTGGATAGGTGATATTTGGGGAAATAAATAACCAAGCCTTTCTCAGGGTGGTCTTGAACCTCCAACTGTTCAGTGTGCACCCTAGCATGCTGACGGTGTGCACCCCAACCCCAACCCCAGGTGCCAATGTGGGAGGCACAGGACACACTCCGGAAATTTAAAAAGAGGACTCAGCAAATCTTATGGCCTGCGTCCATTCTGTTTCCCATCATAGAACCCCAGGCTGCAGGGAGCTCTGTGGTTCTCCTCCTTTGCCAAGGCTGCGCCCATGGGGGCTGTCACTGGGAAAGCCAACATGCAGCCTCAAACCCTGAAAGGCTCACAATGCAGCCTGAAGGCGAATTGGAGCGGCACACACTGAAGGGAGAAGATGCCGCTTCAGGTCCACTCAGTCCTCTGGTCCGTGATGGGCTAGTCATTGTTTGCGTCCATTCATTGAAAAGGGGAAACTATAGTGATGCCCACCCCACCCCCCCAAAAAAAGGGAGGGAACTGGTTTAATTGATTTTGCTTCACTATTTGAATGTCTGTGCCAAAGCAAAATTTTTTAGAACTCATTAGGGGTTATTTTTGTGGTTGTTTTGTTTTTTACTCCTGAGGTCTTAACAGTTCATCCAAGTTTGATTTTTTTTTTAATCTAGATTTTTTTCTCACCAAAACTTACCTCTTTTTTGGGGGGGGGGAGGGGCATCACTGCTCTCCCGTGGTGGGAGTAGGAGGCCCAGCCCCACTGCTGGAATTGAACCTCCGTCCCAGTGGGCCACAGTACCGTGCACAACCACTACGCCACCGGGGCTCAGCTCCAAAACTTATCTCTAAATTGGTTTTCATACATGGTGATTAGCTTCACTTGGCTTTGATTCATACTTTAACATTTCCTTCAAAATGGTGACGCTGTACAACTTGGGTCATGATAATGTTCTTCAATGCCATAGACTGCATTCATTCATAGGGCTAACATACCGCCTGTCTTCAAAGGAGGAAAGTGGCACACTCGGTAAAGGCACTTCCCTGTTAAGGGAAAGGTCAATGGTTCGAACTCCACTGGCAGCTCCATGTTAGCCAAGACCTGGTGATCTGCTCCAGTAAAGACTAGGCCACCTCAAGAGACAGTTCAACTCTGTCCCAGGGCCTATGAGATGGAGTCCCTTCCCTGACACAACAGCCAATGGCCTCAAGCTTATCATCTGACCAGCAGGATAGCAAAACCTTTTTAAACACAGGCTTACACAGCTCTCGTCAATCAAAGTCACCTATGTCACAGTCTTCTCCTTCAGGGAGATTTGACCCCTGAGCGTAGAAATCGGGTAAACCCCACGTCAGAATCAGAAGCCCCAAAGACTGAGTGATGACTCGCTGGGCTGTGCATGGCAAGGCCCGCCGTTCAAGACCGCCAGCTGCTCCTTGGGAAGACAAGGCTCTCTCTACTCTCT
This sequence comes from Nesogale talazaci, assembly GCA_004026705.1. Lineage (NCBI taxonomy): Eukaryota > Metazoa > Chordata > Mammalia > Afrosoricida > Tenrecidae > Nesogale > Nesogale talazaci. The sequence goes on along the minus strand of PVJH01032193.1, from coordinate 13,970 downwards.
CCAAGAAACCCATAGTGCTAGTTCCCATCTGCCCTGGAGGGTCACTGTGAACCAATTCTGACTCTGTGACCGTGAGTCTGAACATTTTGCGAAATCATGGTCCCAGAGCTGCGGCTGAACCTTGATTGTGTCGCTCCATCTGCTATTTCATGGAACCCTTTGACTGGGGTATATTCTCACCACACAGGAAGCAGCGAGCCCTCTGGATTTCTTTCAACTTTAAAACTTAATCAGCTTTTGTAACCTCTTTCAACAAGTGTCACCTGATCTGGGTCAGTGGACTTTTGTCCTCCACCCCAGCTTCTTCCTAGTGTCCTTTTCCGCTCTGCCAGATTCAGCTAATGTTCTGAACGGCCTGCATGAATCCTGCATTCTGTTCACTTTTTTTTCCCTCAAGCCTGGAGTCCTTTAAGAACGAATTGCAATTCCCTGTTAAGTGGCTCGTGTCAATCAAGGGATGAAAACCTAGTGAAACTAGCTTGAATGAAAGTAGGGACTTGATGAGGTCTCACAGTTGAGTCTCCCAAGACTCAGGTCCGGCTGGACACAGGCGCCTGAGTGATGTCATCAGGACACACCTGGCCTCTGTGCTGGTTCTCTGCCCTGCTGGTGAGCAGGAGGTGCCCCTGGTATCCCTCAACTTCATTGTCACTTGTTCCAGAGCTGCAGAGGAGGTGAGGGAGTGTGATTGTGGGCACAGGAGAAGAGACCTTCACAGGCCTTCGCAACTTTTAAGGTGCTTATCGAGGGAGGCAGAGGCCCACACCACCAGGCTACAGCCCTTTCAAGGAATCCCTGGGGAAAGGGAAACTTCGAAACCATTTTTTTTTTTCTTTTTGAAGCTCCAGAAGGCACTAAATGAACTCTGGCAAGCAGCCTCCATGTGCTACCCTTTTCAGAAACACCCCCCCCCCCCACCCCCACCCCAACAAAGCGGATTTAGGTTTAAATGTCAATTTCCTTGTTGTGTGACCTTCGGGCCAATAACGGAACCTCTCTGAGCCTCAGTCTCTTTTTTTTCTGTAAAAGTGGGGTTCCTGATAGCACGGAAGAGTGGAAAGATGGGCTGGCCAAGAGATCACCTGCCAACAACTGACCAGAGTTCATACCTGCTGACACTGAGTGCTTCGTAGGGGCCAGGCCTTGTGTCCGTGACTTGACACGTCCGCTCCAGACCTGCTACATGCCAGTCTGGATGGCAGTCAGGGGTGAGCCCAGACCAGAGTCTCTGCCTGCAAGTCAGCACAGACGCAGTAGGGCTCAGACAGAACAGCATCAAATCGCTACGTTGAGCTTCCAAGGACATAAATCTGTACAGAATCTGACTGTCACTGCCTTCCACCACAGAGCAATAGGGGGCTTCGGACACTGCCCTTTGGGGGGGGCAGCCGAGCGCTGGGAGCAGGGCTGCTGCCGGCAGGTGCGTTGTTGGCTCTGGCACACCATGATCCTGCGGGCAAGGGAACCACACCCCACCCAACCCCGTGCCATCCTCACCAGCGTGATAATTGAGCCCATTTTTGCAGTCACAGTGTCCATCCATCTGGTTGGGGGTCAACCTGGATGAACCCAGTTTCGGAGTCCCTGCTGGCACCAAGGGTTAAGCTCCACTGCTAGGGAGGAGGTTGGCGGTCTGAACCGCCCTGAGGCACCTTGAAGGGTAGTGGCCTGGTCTTGAAAACCTGATCCAGCAGTCAGTTCTCCTCTGTCCATTGGGAGAGGAGGGGGGATGTTATCCAGAGGCAGAACGGACCTGACAGCAGCCAGCAGCATCAGCCAGGAGTGGGTACCAAAGACCCCGTCTCGTCCACTGTCCTTCATTAGAGCAGCATTGTTGCCACAGCCCCTGAAACTGATTGAGTTTCATCCGGATACGGGTCCCCAACACTCTAACGGAGTGATTTTTCAATTGTGGAAAATATCGGGACCAGGAGAGTGAATGAATTTCCCAGTGGACATGTATAACATGTATAACAGATCTTTCAAAGGACATGCACCTTTCATGGCGACCATAATATCACATAGTCCATGGGTAATCTCATAAGCGGGTCTCACAAGGAACAGACAAGAAAAGGACCTAGTGCTCGTTGACCTGGAATGCCCCTGAGCCCTCCCCAGGGGGGCAATCAACGACCAGTTTCAGAAGATGTTGAAGACGGTTTGCTATATTCTAGGGTGGGTCAGGCTGTAGAACCTGCTTGCTCTAACCTACAGATAGCCTCCAGGCACAGGGAATAACCAGGTGCAAGTCAGAGACTTCATTTAAGGTAGCTTCTTTATGACAGTTCCTCTTTTGGGGGGCAGGGTAATATCAGAGGGACTGTGTCCAGTCATGAGAATGTATGTCGCATTTATTTATATCATATAGCCACAAGGTGTCTGCCCCCACCGGAGTCAGCTTTCAGGCCTGTGATTATGAATCATAGAGGATTTACCTGCACTACATTCTCCTCCTGTCCCCCAGTTTCCCACAGAGTTTTCCTTTGCATACATCTTGGGACTTCCTGGCCTAATCTCAGTAGCTCCTGGAAGAAGGATGTTAGAGCTCAGGTCTAAGCAGATATGCCAGTGTCCCAAAAGACCCGGGGGTGAGGGAGACGGGGAATGATTTCCAAGTACGGGGACAGCCTCTCCATCAGACAGCACTTGCTTGACCTGGACGCTCATCAGTATCTCCACCCTGCCACCCCCCTCCCCAGCTCTCCCAGCCCTGCCCTCCAGAGAGCTTTGGCTCACTCAGGCGTCCCTTTCTGGTCTGGTTCTATTACAAGGCCTCCCTGTAAGTGCAGACACCAGGTAGGAAGCATCTTGTGCACATTAGTGCCTTGAGCCCTTCTGGAATAATAACCTGGTGTTGAAAGGCCAGTGAGGAAGAATGTGCACGATTTCAGTGCAGAGAAAGTCCACACCGAGGGACCCGGGGTTTCAGTAAGCCCTTGTCTTGTAGTCTATCAGGAGGACTTGGGGTTCAGGGCAGGCTCCCTGCACACTGGTGGAATGAACCAGGGCTTGTGGCACTGGGTTGGAGGAAATGGTGCAAGTGCATGGGGCTTTTAAAACGTCAGCCACCTGGCATGTCTTGGGTCTTTCCGTATGACATCCTGTGGCGGCTAAGACCACGCTTGGGTCTCCGAAGGACCTGGCTGACAGTCACTGCTGCTTCCTTGGGCCCCCGGCCGCCGCTTCTTCCTGGGGAAGTGTGTAAGGCATCCTCTGGTGTGTGTGTGTGTGTGCGCAAAGGACCAACGTCACGGAAAGTCAGCCAGCGTCTCTGTACAGAGGCTGGCTCTCGGAGTCAACACCTGTGTCTAGGCTCAGCTCTGCCACCTGAACTTGTACAAGGCACTTCACCTCGAGAAGTTTCAGTTTCTCTACCTGTGCAACAGAACAACAGGTCCTCTTTTGCTCCATCCAGTAGGCGTTAAACTGTTAACTGCAAGGTCAACGGTTCAGAATCACCAGCTTCTGCTCACAAGACAGATGTGGCTGTCTGCTCCCAGAAAGGTTTTTTTTTTGGGGGGGGGGCATCACTGCCCTCAGGTGGTGGGAGTAGGAGGCCCAACCTTTGCGCCGTGGAGCTGGAATCAAACCTCCATCCCAGTGGGCCGCAGTCATGACTGCGCACAACCACTATGCCACCGGGGCTCAGCCCCCCCAGAAAGGTTTTATAGTCTCGAAAACCCCAGAGTTGCCTTACTCTGCCTGGTCGGATGGCTGTGAGTCAGAGTTTACACAGCAGCAGCAGGACCTGCTTCGTACCCTCCTGAGTTTAAATCGCCAAATATTCTTTGCATACCTGTTCTGCGTCTGCTACCTGCCACACAAGGAGACGAGCCTCTCTACAGACTGCAGAGAGAAAGGGGGCTGATGGGAAGCGGGTGGGTGGGAGTCTTTGCAGAGTATCCAAGAGAAGGCCCTCACAAGGGGGTGACACCTCGGTGGAGGACCCGAGAGAGGAGGCGGAGATAAAGGCAGGTGTCAGGAAGAGGGGCACCACTCCTGCAGAGCCCTGAAGATAGGCAGGAACGTGTGGGCAATGACGACAGCCTGCAGACTGTGGGGTCTGGAGAGGGAGGTCTGGCCAGAGGACCTTGTCATGGGCTGGTGCAAGGAGTTTCAGTTTTAAGTGCCTAGAGACCACGGAAGGTTATTTCATGGCCACAGAGTGGCACGATCTGGACTTAGGTTTGAGAAGGATGGCTGTGGGGAGGACAGGGCCCCAGGGGGTGAGAAATGGAGCTTGGAGAACACTGGTCCCGGCAGAGTGGAGCAGGGCACCTGTGGGTACAGGTTGCAAGGAGAGGCGACAGAACCTGCCTTGGTGGGAGGCAGTGAGAACAAGACTGAAGAGCCAGTGCCGGAGGCTGGGCTTGAGATGTTGGGGCTGGTGGGGGTGGGGTGGGGGTGATGCCAGTGGGCTGCGGGGTGAGAGAGGAAGCGCTCTATTTTAGACATCGCCTGGGATATTAATAGACAGCTACGGACGGGCGGAGCCAACGGCTCTCAGCTGACATCTGCCCTGCCCCTCCCTTGGCACCCCATTCCAGAAGTGGTATTCGGAGAATCAATGCGGCAGCTCTTCTTCCCTGGCTGCCCCCCAGGGTCCCCCTCGGGAGTCTCGCTCTGGGGGGCCCCTTTCAGCTGTAGACTCGGCAGCAAAGCCTGGGAAGAAGCGCCGGGCTTTCTGTTGAGTCCCCCGGAAAGGTCAGGGTAGATAGCGGCCACTCCAGCCACCTGCTGACCCCAACGGCAGAGGCTGAGGGTGCCCCGGAAGGTGAGCGGGGCTGTAAGCCGGGGAGAGGGCTTCAGCCGAGCGAGCCGGCGGTATGGGTGCTCAGAGTGTGTTTGTCTCGGCAGCTGGGATGACAGCAGCTCCGTCAGCAGCGGGATCAGCGACACCATAGACAACCTCAGCACTGATGACATCAACACCAGCTCCTCCATCAGTTCCTATGCCAACACCCCTGCCTCATCGCGCAGAAACCTGGATGTGCAGGTAAGCACCGAGGGGCTGCCCAGCCGGGAGCCTGGGGCTGGTGGGCTGGCTAGATGCTTCCTACCCTTGCTACCCCCGGCTCTGTGTGCCCTACGCTGAGAGGCAGTGGTCAGGGGAGGTATCGTCACACAGCTGTGGTGTTGGTAAATTTCCTTTCTGGACCTCCGCTTTACACTGAGCTGGTGCATTTAAAATGATCCAGGGGCATTGGGTTCCTGTAGCATGTGTCTTCCTTGGCCACTGTAAGCCCCTTGCAGGTCACAGACCAGATGTGATGGGGTAGGGACAGAGGTTGGGTACCCTGAGCTGGACTGCTAGTCCCTGGGTACCAGGCCCTGGCCAGTGTGTTTTGTGTGGCCCACTCTGCCTCTCCTCTTGTAAGCGGGACTCCCTGTCGGGGTTCTAAAATGGCCTTATGTCACATGGACGCGTGTTTCTGGTTTCTTGAGGGGAATCAGCAGGTAACTGCTTCCCTGGCCACACGCCCACACCCATTTTCCACATGGCAACCGTGTGTGTGGCCAGCATGATCTGGCCATGGTTGGCTGGTGCTTTCCATCCCCCTCTTTGGACGCTGAGATCCCGTGGTCTGGGTCCAGTGAGCACAGATGCCGGCTACTCCGTCGCATGTTTGAAAGACTGCCCAGTTTCCTGTGTGCCCGTCTCTCCTTCCCTTGTCTCTCGCAGCGTCCTCCCCCATTGGAAGGGGTTGGTTCAGGAAGCCATGGTACGAGTGAGAAGGTCAGGTGCCAGCCTCACGGTACGCAGGCCTGGTGGCACAGAGGTTCAGATGCCCGGCCACTCGCTGAGAGGCTGCCAGTCAGTTCACACTCACCAGGGGCAAAGACCTGGCGGGAGGGCAGGTCTCCCCCACCTCCCACTGCCCCCTCCCTTCACCTCTCTTTCCCTTCCCCAGCTGCGTTTGCTCTGTACAAACAGGAGAGGCCCTGGACATCTCTCAGGCCCTGCTAGGATCCCCTGGGGAAAGGATCTGTCCAAGTTGGGGGAGCAATGCTGACCCCCAGAAATGGGAACATGGATGAGTATTGGCAGACTGTCGCCTCTGCAACGGGCTGCTGCTTCTCGAGTTTTCCTGTGCATCAGGCTGTCTCCCTTCGAGGCAGGGGTGTGGGTGGGTGGGAGGGTGGCGGCTGGTGCTGAAAGGAACCACAAAAGAATACGGAGCAAACGGCTGGCAAGGGCCCAGGCACTTTGGAGGAGCTGGCCGTGTTCTGTCTTCATCTGAGCAAGGGGTAGAGACAGGACCAGTCTATGGAGTCTGCAAAGTGGATTCAAACTGTGCAGGTCCAGTTTGTGCGCTTCTATGGTCATCACGCCTTTGCTTCCATCACGCCTTTATAAATCACCCCAGGGCTGAGCCCCGGTGGCGTAGTGGTTGTGCACGGGACTGCGACCCACTGGGATGGAGGTTCAATTCCAGCAGTGGGGCTGGGCCTCCTACTCCCACCACCGGAGAGCAGTGATGCCCCCCCCAAAAAATAAATAAAATAAATAAAAAATAAAAAATCACCCCAACTGAAGCTCAGCTGCTCAGGCAGGGTTCCTTCAGTGGTGAGATGAGCTGGAGACATCCCCCCCCAACCCCAGGCAACCTACCAGCTCCCCACCACCCTGTGTCTGTCACAAGTCACTGTCCACCAATTTTCTTTTACCTTCATCGGCACAGTCACTCTCTGCCCCCTGCCTCCTCCCCCCCTCTCCCCCGCAAGACTCGCTGTAATTTTATGAAAAGAGTCTGACCATGCTTCCAGACTGCTCTTAGATACTGATGTGAAGATCCAAGGAATGACTGCCCTCCGGGCCTCTGAATTTTGGAGGCTGATGGGCAGGCATCAGAGGGCTGGATGGAGAGGGGCTAAGAGACAGCTGAGAGAAGCAGGCAGGCAGGCTTCCCGGGGGTGCATTTGCAAAGTGGGAGCTGGCCCACCTGCTCTGAGCGGGGTTTGATGTCTCTCCTGGGGGGCCTTTGCTCCCCTCTTCCCTTGGCAGAAAGCCAGACCAGGCTACTGTATTCCTTATTGATTCCAGGATCAGGAGTGGGAATTCGCCGACCATTTGGCACACTTAAATTTGGTTAATGCCAGGACCCCGTTCCTCTGAGAGGAATGCAAGGCTTTCACCCACAAGTGGGGAAGGAGGTCTTGGGACCCAGTCAGTACAGACGAGCGCCCATGGAGACCAAGACTTTTACCCAGATCCAGTTCCTGACTCGTGTTTCCCACGGCTTCCCTTTGTTCCTGCCGGGAGCGCCACTCCGTGTTCTTGAATCAGCACGTTTCCCAGCCTCCCAGCCTCCCGCCCCCCCATCACTCGGAGTCTCATGCACGCTAAGGGCCATTACCCTTCTCCGAGCCACATGAGGCGGCTGGAAGAAGTGAGCTGCACTCCCGTGCCCAGTGCTGCCCGTGCCGGACTCTGCTCCCACCTCCCATCTCAGACAGGCGCCCCCTCTGCCCAGCGAGGCAGGCAGGAAGCAAGGGTGATGCCAAGTGCCAGCTGGGAAAGCAGGCTGAGGACAGACTGCCTGCCCTAGCTTTCCTGTCTGAGACTCCTCTGAGGACAGGCTCACAGGAAGTCAGGGAGGTTATTGTCTGGGAAACCTCGGAGCAGCCTCAGTTAGCCGACGGAAAGAAGAGGAGCGGACGCTGGAGCTGGAAGCCCCCTTTGTGCGTGAGTGGCTGTTTTTCCACAGGGTCCTGGAGTTCTGCACATGCACCCAGCAGTGCAGGGGACCCCTGCCCAGAGGCCCTGACTCAGCGAGTCAGGGAAAGACACCCCCAGCTTTGTGTGAGGTCTCAGAGCCTCCAGACCAGCTCTCTCTTAGAGAGGGGCTAGTGAGAGTGGAGATGGTGTGGACTTTGAAGTCAGGGGGCCACATCTTTGGATAAGCTCATCAGCCTCTCTGCGCCTTTGCCTCCTTATCCATGAAGTAGGGGCAATTAAATCCATCCTTGGCTGGGTGGGGTGGTGGTAGTGGGGGGGGGCAGTTGGTGAATATGAGAGAGTACAGGTTTCTCTCTGAGCCTGATCCTTGGTGGTTGCCCCAAAGTGACCTGGGAGACTTGTCTCTCTGCTTCCCTTCACCATATATGCCAGTTACTGAAAGCTGAGTGCATTTAAAATCTCTCTTAGAAGCGTTTTCAAAGCAATTGAGCAAGCATTTTGCAGCATGTTGTGTGTGTGTGTGTGGGGGGGCGCTTCAGATGTTCATAGGAAAATCCATTATTTTTAGGACTTTTTAATTTTAAAGCTTTGCCATGCTGTGTAGGGGAAGGTTTGCAGAGCAGACCTGGGACATTTGGCGATCCATTCACATTCTCTTTGCACCCATCTCTTTCAATCCCTTCCACAGCCGGGCCAATACCGCCCCACTGTCTCACGATGATTCCTGTCTCTGTTTCCCCTCCATTCCTAACCCCTGACCTGTCTCCTTGGCTAAAGGCTGTCCTTCCACGCTCCCCCTGGGCGAGTTTAGTTCCTGGCCTGAAACATACTCCCTTTCCAGTCTCTTTCCCCCTGAACCTGTTGGAGCCCTCCTCTATGTTGAAGACGGTGGCAATGCACTTTGTAAAGCACACCAGTCCTTTGTGCCCCTGAGCAGTGAATAGTCCTCTGTCTCGTGGCAGGTGTCATTCCAGGCGTCGAAGGGCAATCACGTCAAGATTCCTTTCATTTTCTCTGCTTAGGAAAATGTTGATAATATATGCCTTAAGGAAGAGGTCGTATCAGCCTGTATCCCGCGGAGAGAGGGAATCAAATCCTGAAAGTTGTGGGACCCCTCCCTGCTTGTGTGACCATGAGCCAGCCAGCGGTTTCCATGGCTGCCCTGCCTGTGGGGTCTCTGGGTGTCGGTATGGGACGGAGGAGGGGTACTCCTTTGGCCTGCCCACCCTGCTCAGCTTGTGATTTAAGGCCAGTTCGTTTTCCTCGTTAAACCTCCATCTCCCTGTCCCATCAAAGGTGGATGGCGACCCAACCTCAGAGGGTGCGATGAGCAGATCGTCCGTGTCGAGAGGTCCCTCCCAGGGCCCGGCTCGATAGGTGACAGTAGTGGGATGCTGCTGACGGTTCTGAGAACCACTTCTGTTAGGACTGGGGCACGCTGACCTCAGCCAGTTCAGCCTGGCCATCTGAAGGAAAGCACGGGTAGGGCCCCTGGCCGTGAAAGGCTTGTGACTCTAGAAAGACAGACAAGCCCGCCCTGTTGCTGGATAAAGCTGGGACCAACGGAGGAGGATGACAGGGTGCTGGCAGCTTCCTGAGACGCTGGCCGTGAGGTTGAGCTGGTGATGGCAGCGGCGGCGCTAAGAGTCAGTTTGTTGAGTCCCCCCTGTTCAGCTCATTGACCCCACCCACCATCGCCCCTTTAAGACACCTACCCATCGTCATCCCATTCCGTACGCCGACCCACGATGTCAGAGAAGAAGTAAAGCAACTTCCTCTAGGGTTGCACACAGCAGATGGCTGCCTGAGCCCAGGGCTTGACTGGTTACTTCAAAGCGCCTCCTCATCTCCCTACTTGCCACCAAACTTTCCACTCCTCGCCTTCTGCCTCCTCACTCTCAGAAGCTGGGATGGTGGCCTTCCGCCACCTTCCTTACCAGTTGATTAAGTGGGACTCTAGGTTGGGGCAACACGAAAAGCCTTCCTAAGAGAGGAGGACGCGCCTGGCGGACATCCTGGATGAGTGGAGAGAGGGAGTCTACAGCAGGGCATATGGCCCTGGGTAGGATTCCCTCTGGCCCTTCTACCCTAAGCTCTGGGCCTAGAAACCTGGGAGTTACTCCTTCTTCGGTGCACAGGTGTGCCACCACGTGCCTGGCCTGGCACTTAGCTCAGCCAGGGTTTGCTGCGTGAACGTGAACTCCAAGGCAGGACAGAACGCACAGGTGATCAGAGTGGAGCGGGAAGGCTACTGCCCTGGTCTTAGTGTGGGGGCCTGTGAGATGGCTGGATGGTTGCTCTTCCAGAGGAAGAGACTCAGGCCCTGGTCTTGGACCTTTTGGGGTTCTGGAGCAGGCTGGGAACCCAGTAAATGGTTCTTCCTGAGCTACCAGACCAGCCAAACAGTCACGATGGGCCATGGGCTGGAAGTCCACTGGGCAGGCTGTGTTAGGCAAGGTAGGCGAGGCTGGAGAGACAGACATACCTCTTCTCTGAACTTGCCCGCAGGAAGGCAGGGTGGCATTGTGGCCAGAAGATCCTGCGTCTCCATCCCACTGCTAGGTTTGTGATCACGGGCAGTTTGCTTTTCCGCTTCCTACCTCATGTAGGATGGGAAGTGATCCTTATTCCTTCCTAGGATTTTTGGAGGGCTTGAGGCTAAGGATTAAATTAAATTTTCCCCTAGTGTCTGCAACCTTGTAAGTGCTCACTACATTCAGTGGGTCCTCCTTCTGCTCCTAATAGCACCATTGCACTGTGATTTGGGGAAAATAAGATGCAAAGTACAAGAGCAAGCAATGCAGTCACTCAAGCGGCTGCCACCGCTGGTGTTGGGTCTGTGGAACAGTGCCGACAGGATGCCGTGTGGGTGCCAAAATGAGTTTTTCCAGTACTTCTTAAGGTCTGTTAAGATATACTTGCCCGAGAGCTCCAGGAGGCTAATGGTTTGTAGCTGGTCTTATTCTCCAAGGTATTTCTAGAACCAACAGCTTTGTCTGGCATATAGTGTCACCCAGCAAATACTTGAGTGAATGAATGAGTGCTTTCAAAGCAAGCTCTCCCGTGCCTCAGGGTCTTTGCCCAGGTGACTTCCTCAACTCTTAGTACTCCCCCCCCCACATTCCCTCAGGCACTTCAAAATCACTTTTTGCTCCCATCAATATAGCTTTTACCTTTTTGTTCCATCATTGTAGAATAAATTAAATCTACGCCTGCACTTCTCTCTTAGATTTCTCACTCTCTCTTTGTTAATATAACATTCTTCAAAAGTACATGTTTATTTATATCCATTTAGCCAATCTCTGTTTCCCTCATTGGCTTATGTTTAGCCAAGCTCTGTTTTCATCACTGGCTCATGAACTCCATGAAAAGGTGGAATCAGACCTGCCCCAGGGTCTTTGATTCCCTCTGGTTCCTGGAAAACCGCAGGGGACCTTGAGTGGCTTCTGACTGAAGGTGTGCCCTGAAGCATTTGAAGGAGGATGGAATCCTGTAAGCCCAGGTAACTGAGGCAGGAAGTGGTCCCTTTCATGTCCTCGCCTGTATGATGCAGATAAAGACATCATACCTCCCTATCCCCTCGCTCCCCTTGACCAGACAGTCACCAGGGTCCGATGACCTGGTTCTGTTGAAGCGTGTGGTCGTGTGCAAAGGCAGTGTGTGTTATTTGTTTGTTATTTTCCCCACCATGTGTGGGGACACTGTGAGTCAGAGTTGCCTTGATGGAACTGATTTTGCTCCTGACGCCTCCCGTGGGTTCCTGTTCGTTCTGCACCCAGATGTGGGAGCCCCGTCCACAGCAGAGGAGCTGCTTCCCGTCAGGGAGGGTGAGTCCCTTCTCCTGTGTCTCTGATGCCCAGCACACCGCTGTCACTCAGTCTGCACAGGGGAGCAGCACACATGCAGTGGCTGCAATGGAGGAGCAGCTCTCTTGAGGACGGGAGGGGTGAAGGCTGGCCTCAGTGCTGTTACGATTCGATGGTCTCTGTTTAGCTTCGGCGCTTTTCAGGACTTGTGGTCCCTGAAGGGAGCAATCCAAATGACTCTCAAAATGTTGATCAGAGTTTTGTTTTTATTCCCTCCCCACCCCCGCCAACTGATAGTGCCTTGTCTGGTAGGTAGCTCATTACCATGTGAGGGGACTTCAGACAGTGTGTGGAAAAATGGAATTAAGAGGGTAAAATCAAAAGCATGAAGTTTTGTTTGTTTGTTTGTTTTTAAAGCATGAAGTTTTATCTTAGGAGTAGAAAACAAGAAGTCAGAAGGAGTCAAATCGGGGACAATGAAGTGGATGCCTAAATCTTTCCCACTGAAAATCCCCCTAAACCACCCTTGTTTGAGGAGGGAAAGGAGCAGGAACGTTGAGGGGGTGGAGGACTCTGACGAAGCTGTCTTGGGTATTTTTCTCCTTAAGTTTTGGCTAACTTTCTCAAAATAAAAAGCAGATACTATCTTTTGTTGGCCCTCTAGAAAGTCAACACGTAAAAAACCGCGGGCATCCCCCAAACACTGTTACTGCGACCTTTGCTCTTGACTGGCCTGCTTTTGCTTTGACTAGACACCACTTCCACCTCCTGTTAGTCATTGCTTTCATGTTGCTGTCTTCAGGATCATACGAGAAAAGCCCTGATCCACCCCTTGTTAGAATTCTTCCAAGAAACCCATTTGGATCTTCACCCCACTTGCTCAACTTTACTTTTTCAGTCAGAATTGTGTAACCTGAATCAAAGGAGCCATCTGTGGTGTGGGCTTTTGTTTCTGATGTAATTGCTGATCTTCAGCGACAAGATCAGCTGTTTCATGCAGATGGATGTGGAGAGTCTGCCCTGAGAGCTTCATTGTCCCCTCCCTTCTTGAAATCAGCTATCCGTTCAAACACCATCAGGTGTCTTTGGGACATTGTCCCCATGAACTTTACCTCATGTACCTGCGATACACCATAAATCTGATGCCTCAAACTTGGTCCTGCCCAGCCCCACTGTGATCACGGTTCATTTTGGTACAAAACAGTGTTTGAAATCTATGCATAGTGGTTTGCTTTTGGTTTCCTCTCCTGAGACAGATGATCTTTCCATGAACTTCCTGCAGCCCCTCCGATGACAACGGGACTTGCTTCTGACAACAAAAACCCCAACAGCCTGGGAGATGTGAATGTGCCCTCATCCCCAAACAGCTTACTTCTCCCTCCCCGTACTGCCCCCCTCCCCCCACCAAGGAAGCTCCTCCAAGCCTTCTGGTTAACTCTGTGCCTTTTGAACTGCACATCATTAACATCACACTCTGCCCTTCTGGGTTCCCTGGGCAGCAGGTCAGGGTTCTTCCAAAGCCAGCTGACTAATTATGTCCCCTGTCTGAACAGAATCACAGAAGGAGAGCAAAGCCAGGCATATCAATGAAGGGGGGGGGGCTGGGGGGGGTGGGGGTGGCAGGGAGCAGCCCCTGGCACTCAGCTTTTGGTGGAGGGGCACGTGAGAAACGCTTCTCTCTGCTCTGAGTGAAACTAGCAGGCGTCCTTGCCTGCTGGCTGCATGCGTGAGGCTGTGGGGCCGTGCAGAATCCATGGCTCTCGCTGCTGCTGGTGGCACAACAAAGACAGGAAAGCAGCCGGAGGCTAAGCACCGGTGAGGGATCCAGGCAGGCAGGCGCAGGAGGCTGCTCTCCAAGGGACAGGGATTTGGCTGCATTCCCTTTCAGTCTCTTGGTCATCCCTACTCCCTCTCCCCTTCAGTGCCCGCCCCACGGCCCCCTTTACTCTCCTCCCTCATCCTCCTTCCCAGACACTTTTGTCTACTTTTTTTAGACCAAAAAATCAGCCGTCGAAGGTGCAAAGCCCCCAAACATTGCCCAAAGTAACCAGCTCCCTCCCCCGACCCTGCTAGTCGGTCCAGTGTGCCAGTGTCCCTGCATCTGGGCTGCAGGGCCGCCAGGCCTGAGACTTGGGGAGGCCTAAGGTGGGGGTCTGGCTCTGCCCACAGGCAGACACTGAGAAGCACTCGCAGGTGGAGAGGGCGTCCCTGTGGTCTGGCGATGAGCTCAGGAAACCCGACGGCGGCTCCGACAGCGGTGTGAGGATGGAGCCGGGCGCCAAGTGGAGGCGGAACCCCTCGGACGTGTCCGACGAGTCCGACAAGAGCACCTCGGGCAGGAAGACGACCGCCGTCTCCCAGACGGGCTCGTGGCGGCGCGGCATGACAACGGCCCAGGTGGGCATCACCATGCCCAGGACGAAGCCGGCGGCCCCGGCGGGCACACTGAAGACACCGGGGACGGGTGAGTAGGCAGGAGTCGC